>JAFEMH010004848.1:0-189118 GCA_022495995.1 Adenophora triphylla var. japonica | reverse complement strand
TTTCATATGATCACTACATCGCTTCAACAAATAATCTCTCGAAATAATTCATCGTTCCGACATTAATCGCTGTGAGAAAGTCAACTAATGCCTTCCCCATACACTTTCCTTACCTCACTGAAAAAAGCCTTCACTAAAACCATACACTTTCCTAATCATGCCCTCACCTTCACCTTGACCAAGCTTTCAACGTACGGCGCAAGATATTCACGGACAACAAAAAGTACCACTCAGCCTTCGAAAGATTGGACCCCAGTGTCGACAACAATCTAGGAGCCTCGTTTCTGACCTCAAAGATGTCAAGAAAAAATCTGCCAGCGGGGGGCTCGCCTTGGCCCTCAAGTGCTTCAAAAAAATGCGCGTGCAAAAAGAGTAATACACAAATTAGGGTCAAAATCCCAAAAGTTAAGAAGGCGCCTAGTGCAAAAACGGGGTGGCCGCACATAAAAATAAAAGAGAAAATGAGGCCAAGGACTCCAAAGCACCTTGAGTCAATCAAAAGCTTAGACGGATGGGCCAAAATCAAAGCTCGTCGAGAGAATGAAAGTTGTCGATAACAATGGGAGCGATCAAAGCAAAGCCTAAGCATTTCATAAGTGCTCCAGCACGTGCAAATCCTTTCTTCCCCAAATGAAAGAGGAAGCAATGCGAAGCACCGAGTCCAAGAATGACTTGGTCAAGGAATCATCCCCGAGGCCCACGCCTCATCATCCAATCTTCTCATCCAAACCTTTCCACTAAAGGAACCACAAATCCCATTTCCCAAAGCAATCCGGCCAAGGCCGAACTACGGCGACCTGAGCTCCTCACAACGAGGGGAACGTAGGCAACCAAAGAATAGTCCGGCCATAAACACATCCAAATTCAAACCTTAGGTCTCATCAAATGACCCTCCCATAGACACGCCGTATTCGAGAAAACCCTTGCCTCATTAACGACCTCCCTATACACAAACCTTTCTTTCATACCAGCCAACTTTGATCCGCGACATTGGTTGACTTTCTCCTCATGATTAATTGGAATGTCTCTTCATATCGAGATTAGTGGTTGAATAACCCGAGCATTAATAAAGGGTTTTAAGTAATTTTGTGATCATTGTAAATAAAACAAGTTTTCAGATGTCTTGACAAGTCTTCTCTTTCTACATCTTAGGAAAAATAGTGCTAAACAACGATTTTCCGTCGCAACAGGGCTTCCATACACTTTTACCAACCTTTCTGCGCTTATACTCTCTCAAAAGAGTCAAACCCAAAGTGAGTTTTTTTGTGCCTACGTCGAATAAGGCCATCAAAATAACACAAAATCGGGATCTATTCCCAAATTTCGAAAAAAATATGCCCCTGCATGTATAAATTTCTAAAAATCTTTTCTTTCACACCTTCTTAAGGTTGATTGATTGACTAAAGAAAAAAAAAAGGATAGGTTTTCCCTCTTCTGCTACAATTCGCATTAGGGCTGCCTTGAAACTCTTCAAGGTTGGGGGCTTGCCCGAAGCCATTCCTTGAGGCTCGGGGCTTCTTTTAGCCATGTTGAGGTTCGCATCGGGTTCTTCACTAGGTCCCTAGATGGATTCGCTTTGTTCAAATCAACCTCGGGATCACTTTCAGCACAGATCATATTGGGATTTTTGCTAGGCGGGGCTTCTACTAAGTCACTTCTTCAAAACCTAAGACTTCGCCTCTACTCGCTCAGTAGGGGCTCTAACCGGGCTCGATAAGTCGCAAAAAGCGTCGACGCCTTCATCGGCTTGAATGCCGTAAATGAACATTCATCGAAACCCGAAGTTTAAACCCGGTCCCACCCAGAGGGAATTCTAGTCCACGTTGACAAAATCTCGCAGCAGCCGGTCCGCACCGCACTCCCCCGGATCTGACCCCGCTGCTTGAAACGTCTTAACATTCTTATATGTACATCTCCCCACCATTGTTTCCAAGAAGAAACCACCCCTAGGCTCAAGTAACGCCAATTGCTAATGATAACATTTTCTCCAAAAGCGCCTTCGGTACTTTCGTTATAACAAGATAACGCCAAAGGTGTCCTAATTGTCAAGTTTTCCAAACTTTAGATACCCATATCTCCGATTCGAAAGATTCAGTATACTCAAGTCTTCAAACTTAAGATACCCATATCTACGATTCGAAAGGAGAAGTATGCTCAAGTTTTTCAAGCTTTAGCTCCTCTATCTCTCACCAAAAGGGATAGCGCCGTAAGCTTTAGTCTCCGTTATTTCCGTCATAAAGAAATAACGTCATCTAGCTTTAGCTCCCTCTATCTCTCGTCAAAAGAGATAGCGCCTTGTAAGCTTTAGCTTCCGTTAGAATGGGAATAACGTCAGGTGGCAACCTTCATTAATTGTCAAAATCTCAAGTATCCTAGACATCGTTCCTAACTATCTAGTGATGCTTGAACTACGATCAAGGCTTGATTCCTCCGGGATACGTAGGTAGCCTTTCATTAAAGGTCACCATCCGAGACCACATTGGTCACCTTTTTCTTTCCCCATTCCTCAATGGTGCGTAAGCTTTTCGCAAAGGTATAGCTATCGACCACATTGGTCACCCCCTTTAGATTTGGTACATTTCTAGTAGGATTGGTAGTTTGACCTCCTAGGTCACCCCGTTCCCATCCTTATGGGAAGGGACCAATATATCTTTGCCATTGCCCCAAAGAGACCAGGTATGTGACCTCTTTTGGTCACCCAATTCCAACCTGTGTCTGCAAATTCATTCCGGTTTCAAGGGCAATGAAAAGCACAGTTCAGGCTTAATGAGTCGCGCGACATAACAAGCCATGTCGCGCGACATAACAAGCCACATCAGACATCAGACATCAGCAATTTGTTGCTTTCCTCAGGGCAATCCCCGACATGTCAAAAGTTGCAAATACCATTCATACACTTCTCAAATGCATAGGGGAAGGTTCCTGTACCCCATGTACACCCATTGCATTCGTATTCAAACCAAAAATCCATTCAAGCCATTCGGTTTCAAGGCTAGTTACCCTACCATCATTTCATAAATGCATGCGACAAAAGGGATAGCAATGTACATTCAAACCAAAATAGACCAAGTCTAAGAGATGTGCATAGCAAAAATAAATGACATGTTTTCCCTAAAAGGGTACAATAACCAAAAAGTCATAAAAATCTAAGGGGAGAGGGGGCTACTCCGAGTCATCTCCATCATCCTCTCCATCATCATCCTCTCCATCATTTTCATCCTCGCCGTCATCCTCAACCTCCTCAGGCTCATCGTCGGGATCGTCAGAAGGTGCCTCATAAGCTATGGTCTCCGTGCGATAATAATCATCAAGCTCAGTGATAACAGTGGAGTCAAGCTCATAGTACGTGGCCGTCTCGGCCCACCATCCTCATCCCTCGTCCTCATCATCATCATCAATCTCAATGGAGTGCGTGAAGAGGCACATTTGGCCTCTTCGTCCCAGGCATCGGTCCACTAATGCCTCACGCCGGTGCCTCGCGTCATCGTAACGGCTCTTCTTCCTTCTCGGGCGGAGGTGGAGAGATATCGATCGAACCCCGTGATCGACACCGGATTCTTCCAAAAGCTCATACCTTTACGGAGCTTGCTAATCATACCAGCGACGCCAGGTATAAGCCTGGTCAAGTGCTGTAAGCTCGAGCCGATACTGCTATGCGGTACATAATAAGTGTCAAAATGCAGCTTCTTGATAACGGGAAGAGATGCAATCAATCCAAAAGACGTAAGGAGTAATACTTACAGATCTAGAACCTCGCGGGAGCACCAAATGAGGATGAGTCGGTGACATATCAATATGGGCTCGCCTCATGCGACCGCCGCCCTGATAATCAATGAAAGTCGGGGGCAAAGGAGGTCTAGCTACATAGCCAGTCGAGGGTCCCGCACTCTGAGCACCATAACCAACCCCGGGTTCGTGGGACCGAAGATGCCCGGCCACGTACAAAGTATAGTCCCCTCCCGTGTGTGTAGAGATGTCTTTGCCCGAAGCCTACAATCGTAAACATCTACATTCGCCAACCGGCGAGGCGGCCACATCCTAGCCGGTGGATCATCGGGGATCCGAGCATGCCTATTCGGCCCATCTTTGTCTATACACCCTCTCTCCCTAAATACAAGGCGTCTCCAGACAAAACCCGCGGCCGGCTTGCGACACTCAGCCAAGTGCGCGGCGTGATCCAAATCCAGGTCATCGTAACTTGGCCGGCCCATGGGAACATACTCACTGTGGAATCCCTCTCAAGCACCTCGGCGTGTCATGATACGAGGCCGTAATCCCGCACCTCGAACCCTCCGGTGTCCTAGTGCTTTTCTGGCATTCTTCGTCCCACCGTCGGAGAGCGAGAAAAGTGGTGGCAGAAATTCATCCTTGATCCGCCACTCATAATTGCCTAAAATACTCGAAAGCCCGGAGCTGAAAAGAAGAAGAAGAAGTCAAAACAAGGAAAAAGGATAGAATGAAATGCGCAAAAGAAAAGAGGTCAAGATGAGAAAAAATACCTCAAAAGCCGGATGACAAAGAAGTAAAATACTTCGCCTTCCCTCTCGCCGACGTCATCTAGGGCCAAATACATCTCGCCTAAACCGGCCTCACCCCAGGATAGATTCCTACGGTGTCCCGGGCTCTCAAAAGCTCCAACGGTGGAAGTCAAGGCAATAGATGCGTTTGTTAATAAAACAAAGATGTCGGTAAGCCCACGCCCATACAAAGAAAGCCTCGCTAATCTCTCTGGCTTCACCTGAAGCTCTTCAACGATGGTCGTCAACAACAATGTAGTCCTGTGGCACCGCTCCCAACCAAGCCATGTAGCACTTCAACTCATATCCATTCCCCTTCTTGATCAGGAACGAAACCAAGTAAGCCCATAAAATCGGCATCATCAATAAGTGCCGGGGCTCAAGCTCCCGCGCGAGCTCTACATGTAGAGCGGCTCATCCGTAGGAAACGGGCAATCCTGTGATGACCGCAAAGTCCGGCGAATGGATTTGTCGTCTCACCCCAAGAGAAGTGAAACGAGTGAGTGGTCTCCCACCAAAACTCTCTGAATGCCCTCACCAGATCCACACTCCTCTGAGTGCCTCCGATGGCCTTCGCCATCTCAAAGAATTGCCCTAGCCCAGCAGCGTAAATCAGGCCGTTAGGCGAGTCCATCTGCTCCTGGCTACCCAGTAAACTATCCCATAGCCTGCCAATCACCTCAGGGGAGCCACGGGTGCGCAATTCCTGCAAGAAAACATGGCACAAATATTAATATTTCGTGCTATTTCTTGAAATCGTCTCAAATGAAAAATAGGTCAAAACCTATCATCTAAGAGCATGCATTCTAGTATCACAGTTCCTAGGTCAATCCATGTTCACAGGCCAATTCATATAAAATGCATTGCAGTCTGGAAAATTCAAATCAAATCGATTTCACCCAAATCAAAATTTTTCAGAAAGACCCTAGGTTGCTTACCACATCCTTCTTCCTGATATCCGAAGTATGCTCATCGAGCTGTGGGTAGAAATCTCCTCTTGGTGCTTCCGGAAGAAATGGCCTTTGATTCCTTTGCACCCCCTTCCTTCGAGTAGCTAATTCGGCGTGTTGAGGAGCCCTTTTGGTCGGATAGAGCCTAGGAGGCATTTTCCAAGCTGTAATCGGACAAAAAGTTGTTTGATTTCTCTAGATCCCTCTCAAATCGCCCTCTGAGGTTGCTCTCTCTCTCTTCTCGCCGTCGCCTCCCTCTCAATTTCAAGTCTAATTTAATTTCAAAATGGCGGCGTGCGATTTTTAATAAATACGTCCACAGGGCACAGTTATGTCGTGCGACATACTAAGCCCTGTGGCTGATTTTTACAATTTTTCCCACGAAGGCTCCATTTTACAATTTTGTCCCCCGTAGGCCTCTTTTACCCTTTATGCCCCTGGCATTTCTAATTACTTTCAATCCAGTTTTCCCTCCAGTGCCCCCGTGGCCTATTTTACAAATTTACCTCTGTGACTCAGTTTATTTGCCCTTGGCATTTTCAATTTTATTTTTCAAATAATCAGGGTACATCCCAGTTTTCTTTACAAAAATTATTCGGGTGCGTCCCACTTTTCTTTACAAAAAACTATTGATTCCTTCCTACTTCTCTGCAAAATCCAACCTTTTTCGCAATCCTCCGTTATCGCCAAATGGGATAACGTTTCCTCCGGGAAATCCTCCGTTATCGCCAAATGGGATAACGTTTCCTCCGGGAAATCCTCCGTTATCGCCAAATGGGATAACGTTTCCTTCGGGAAATTCTCCGTTATTGCCAAATGGGATAATGTTTCTTGTTAAAAAATTTCAGTTATGGCCGGAAGGCAATAACATTTCGCTTTATTTCGATCTCCGTTATTTCCGAATGACGGAATAACATTTCGACCTTTTTTCGCTTTATTTCGATCTCCGTTATTTCCGAATGACGGAATAACATTTCGACCTTTTTTCGCTTTATTTCGATCTCCGTTATTTCCGAATGACGGAATAACATTTCGACCTTTTTTCGCTTTATTTCGATCTCCGTTATTCCAAGATGAAGGAATAACATTTCGACTCAATAAAAGCTCGAAATACGACCTGGCTTGATTCCCCCGGGATACGTAGGTAGCCTCCTGTAGGTTCAGCCAATTCGTCACATATGACGCCCCCTTTCCCCAGTGGATTCTGAACTACGATCAAGGCTTGATTCCTCCGGGATACGTAGGTAGCCTTTCATGAAAGGTCCAACCACTCGACCAACTTGGTCACCCAATCCATCTCGGCATTCGCCAGATTGGATCCTTTTCTATCGACAACCCCACTCGCCCTGCAAGTGACGTTGCCGAGGGGCTTCTGTAAGTACCCAAATCTGGCTCATGCCTTTCGGTTAATTTTCGGCAATTAGGTAATTTTTCCGGTAATCCTCGGACTTTCCTACAGTTAGAATAATTTCGAAATGTTCCAAGCCTTTTAAGGGCTGAAGGGAATGCTTGGTAATTAAGAAACACGTTTTTCTTAATTCCAAAACCCTTCTAGAAGGCGCCACCTTGCATGTTTCTAGAAGGAATTTGGAAGTGGCTACTTATGTCGTGCGACATAATAGGCCATGAAAAACTTCTAGAAGCTTGCCACCTTGCATGTTTCTAGAAGAATCTGGAAGTGGCTACTTATGTCGTGCGACATAATAGGCCATGAAAAGTTCTAGAAGGTTGCCACCTTGCATGTTTCTAGAAGGAAAGCGGTTATGGTTTGTTATGTCGTGCGACATAACAAGCCCACATCTGGCGACCTATAAATAGAGGCCTTCACCTCTCATTTTGGACACCTTTTTCCACCCCTCAGTCCCCCTCTATAGGGAATACGCCCAGAAACCCCCTCTCTCCTCACATACCTCCCAAACCACACCAATCCTCCCACACACACTTCCCACACACACACTTCATATACACATCAAGAACCAAGGAGTTCTCAAGGAACCAAGGCTCAATTTCAGCCAGGAGGTTCTTTGTTTTGAAGGCCCCTATGTCTAACTTGATATAGGAGTCGTGGTCTTCAAGGGTAACGATTTTCTACCCTTTTCCACTCTCTATTTACTTTGAATGTGAAATATCTATGCTAAATGCGTTGATAATGTTGTTTCTCGATAAAAGATGCATACTTTATCCTCATATTGCTTAGATCCATATCCATTTGCATACTATTTCATGTAAAAGCCCCGGTTTGGCTTGGTTTTGCATGAACACTTCAAGATGAGTGTGGATCCCTCATATCCACACCCTCTTGAAGCGTTCATTATTGATAAACATGCTCTACGAGATTTGTTTGTGAAGTAACTTAACCATCTTGGTACCTTGTTACCTCTTGCAAATCTCGAACATTTGTTTAAACTACTGCAAAATGGCTTGTTATGTCACGCGACATAGGCGGCCTATGTCACGCGACAAAAGTAGCCGGTTTGCGGGAATCCTCATCTTTTCAGCTGTAATCTGATGTTTGCCTTTTCTCATGCATCAATCTGCATTTAAACTAAAACATTTGCATACAGAGCAGTATCATTTGCATCAAAAGAACATCTTTGTACATTAAATGCTATTTTCCAACATAAAGATACATTCTTTACACAAAAATCATTTCTTTACACAAAAAGCATCCCTTGCAACCAAAAGACATTCTTTACACCAAAAATGTCATCTTTTCACTAAAAGTATCATTTTTTTTATCATGCATTCCCCCATGTCCCCATTAGTAACCTTGGAACGGACCGGTGTAAAGGTCTTATCTTTATATCGTTCCTTCCATTAAAGGTTCCATAATTTCTTTAGAAAGGGACAACCTTGAACCCTATATCTCCAATTATCGCTTAAGACGAGTATGAAGCATCTATATGAGCTCGACCGTCTTAAAGTGTAGGATTGATGGGCTAAGGACATTCCTTCCTAAAGAACCTCATTTTGTGACTATAAAAGGGAGTCATTCTCTCGATCACGCAAGTCCCAAGGTCCAAAAAATGCGATGATCACAAGTCCAAGATGAGGGCGGGATCATAATCCCGAATACATAAAATCCAAGAAATCTCGAGTGACAACCAACAAATGGTTTGTACGTCCGGAAGATGACTTGGGACATTCCCTTCTTATCATCAAACACATGCACACAAGAAAGCACGCAAGCAAGCACGATTAATGGAATCTTGGAAGACTTGCTCCGGCAAGGCACCTTGGGTGAACGACGATCCATTCTTCCCAAGGGGTAACTTAACCTCCGAACCCATAAAACCTTTTTTCAAAGTTTTGAGGTAATCAAAATGGCGTGGCGACTCCGTTTTTCAAATTAAACCGGATGTCTTCAAACTCGCGTGAATCCAACAAACACAAAAATTTGGGCACACATTCACACTTTGTTAAATTGTGATTTGTGAGGCTCTGAAAAATCTTTCTGTGCGTGTTGTGTGGATTGACCATATTATAACAATTGACTTTTAAGTTTAATTTTCAATGAGACCCCTCACTTCCTGATATATTACCACTAAGTCCCTGAATTTTGGGGCCCCTAAAAAGTGCAAAATTTTGGGGGCCTAAGGCCCAGGCCTCACCTGCCTTTACTAAGGGCCGGCCCTGATCGGATGCCATCTGATTAATCAAGAGCTCTTTGATAGTTCAAAAATGTTCAAAATTTTCAAATTGCTAGAAAATTCATCTGGTGGGTTCAAACTCATGACCTCTCGTGTATTGAAAGAGACATCAAACGGCGCTTGAGCAAGATCTCTATGGCAGTCCAAAAATGTTCAAATTTACTCAACTAAGGGTATATTTAAATTTTCTTTTGATTGATATTTATTTTAGGACAAAAATTCACTTAAAAATGAGGCCATTTCAACCGAATAAATTGCAGCTTGGGTTTCAAATAAAGCCATATGATTTTCCCTGGCATTGAGTTAGGTAGGTGTTACTACCTGTTCGACAGAATGCCTAGCTTAAAGAACTGGTTTCTGCTGGACTTCCATGTTATGTCAAACTAATCCATGCACTAAAGCAAACCTTAAAAGCTCATATTTCTCACTACTACTTAATCATATACATACAACAAATTGGCAACATAAACACTCCATACATGAGACATGATGAGTTGACCTGACTTTATTTATTCACACACACCTACATGCACACACAGATTGAAGCACACAATTCCACTCCTACAAACTACGTGCGGCATACCTATTCAGTCTTTGTTTCAAGAGGTGCTTGAATACTCTCAGGATATTATAGCACTTTGTGAGCACCGCTATAATCCAATATCTTCTTCGCCATTGCCTCCTTGGGTGAATCCCCAGTCTTAGTCATTACCATCAATCTTTGAATCCAGTTGACCACCTCCGGCACTAAGATCTTCCACAAGTAAACCGTCCTGATCCACAATGGCTCTGTCACGTATCTTTCTCCTCTGCAAACACCATTCACATCGCCCTTGCACATGCGCCTACTCTCTCTACTGGGGCTATGTTTATTTGAACCTAATTAAGAATTTTTTCCCAAAATGACACTGTTTCAAAAAGTATTTTCCAAAATGTCACACTATTAAAAGTATTGACCAGAATAGCCTAATTTTTAGAATTCGCGGTTGGCAACTGCATTTTCATTAATGAATTCGCAGTTGGCAACCGCGGGTTTATAATTTTTCGAATTTTTTTTTAAATGCGGTTGGCAACTGCGAATTCAACTTTGAAAACGCAGTTGCCAACCGCGAATTCTAAAAACTAGGCTATTCTGGTCAATACTTTTAAAAGTGTGACATTTTGGGAAATACTTTTTGAAACAGTGTCATTTTGGGAAAAAGTTCAAGTTATCAATGCAGGGGGAGATACTGCAGCTGCTGCTGGGAACGATGAAGATAACCTATTGTTTGACATAGAAAAAGATGTCGATGATGTGGTCAACTCAGCTGCCAACTTGGAGTTTGAGTTAAACACTTTGGGGGACGATATCTATGGTGATCTTTGAAAGACATTTGTTTATTTTGGTCTGTAATATCTTAAATTCTGAATTCTTAGTAGTAAAAGTTTTAGTAATTTTTTGGTTAGCCTTAAACAATTTGTTTTGCAGGTTTTTTATCAGAACCACAAAGATAGGGGGATATTGAAAGAGTATGAAAATACTCTTTGTTATTTCCTAATATCTTTGTGATTTTGATTTTGATATTTATATTAATATATATATATCTAGTAAATAAATAGGTTAGGAATAATTGTAGATAAGTTTGACTAACATATTAATCGTGTATTTTTAGTTAGTATTTGGTTTATTTAGGTAACCTATTAAGGAAGGATTGATTGTGAAGAAAAGGAATGATTCCTGGCATTTTGGATTGCATGGAGTGATTGACTCCTTGCCAAACTAGGAGTCAATGGTTTATAAAAAGAAGATGGCGCCCATTTCAGTCTTCACGGATTTTCAGAGAATTACACCGAGCTTCCTTGAGTGAGAAAATCATTGAGTGTTCTGTGTTTGTAACTTGGAAAACTGATATTGTTTTATCAAGGTTGTTTCGTTTTAATAGAGTTCATAGACTAGAACTCAGTTTGATATTTTGTATTTCATTCACTTTTCATTGTAATTGTTTGTTATACAACTTATGTTCTAAACCAAGTTGTAGTTTATGAAAAGTTTCCAACAAGAAGTTTTTTGCTGAAGTTTTAAATTTTGCTGCATTTTTTATTCTGTTATTTTCTTTAATCTTTTCTGAAAATTAGTTGTTAAGGTTGTTGTGTTGACACTTGTGTGCAAAACTGTACACACAAGTCTGTCAACAACTGTGAACAGTCCTAGCTACAAGAACTTTCAATTAGCCCATTATGTATGACTTTTCTTTGCGGTGGTATCAACGTTCGTGTGTTTCAAGTCATTGTTAAAAGGGGTACAAGGTTCTTCATCGCTCTTTTTACATTTTTTATATACTTCTAAATGTCAATGTACTAACTGATAATTTATTTCGAGCTACTCGACCGTACAACACCTTTAATCAGTAGTAATGAAGTCAGATGATCCTATATTAACAATACTCCCTCCGTCCCATGATTATATGCACAAATTGGAAGGACACGAGAATTAAGGAGAAAAGTGAAAAAGGTGATGTGTTGTTGTAGCGATGCGTGAATTTTTAACATCTTGGAGTCGCCACTTATCATTTATTTAGGAAAACAATAAGAAAAACCTTTTTAATTTAAAAGAGATTTGAGGGTTCGGGGGTTAAGTTATGGAATGGAAAGGTCGAGGAGCACCCATTTCACCCGATCCGAAGATCGGTCTTGCCAATCAAGTATTATCAATCTTTTTAATTTAACAATAAAATAAAGGAACAATAAAACCCTAATCAATTTTTTGATTAGGAATGTCGGATTGTATGCTTCGAGATCACCTCCATGAATTGAAGGGATTCTAGGCTAATCCTTTTGATGGGATTACACCACTCTAAAAGCCAATAGAGAGATTGAGAAGAAGAAGAGTAAAAAATAGGGGTTTACCTTGTTTTAGGGAGTACTTGATTTAGAACGTGGTTCTAAGATGTCTTTTCGGTCGAGAAGTGATTTGGACAGAGTTTCGACTCAATATGAGAGTCAAATCTTGATGTGGACAGAGCTTCGCCTCGGTCCTTGATTCGGGGTTTGGTGTTTGTTGATAAACAAGGTTGATAAATAAACTTTTAGGTGATTTAGGGGGTGATTTTGTAGAAATCTTTCAGGAAGAGAAACCAACAAAATATGTGTGTTGTGTGTTTTCTATCGTGGATCGGGGCCCTCTGAAATACTGGAAGTCACCAAGTATTTATAGGGGTTTAAGAGGTAAAGGTTGAGAGGTAAAACACCCCTAGGAAGGTTCCAGAACTCAGATATGATTGAAGAACCGAATGGGATAAGATTTTATCAAGAAAAGAGTTTGAAACGGAGAAGGATTGTGATTCTACATATCCTGCAGAGGGGTTGTCTCGCGCGAGACACGTATGTCTCGTGCGAGACAACTAGTCGGTTGACTATTTTGTCCTCTTCAGTTATTCCGTTAGTCAGTTAGGTCCAAAACTAACGAGGTTAGTTAGAAACTTAACAAAACATGACGAAACTGATATGATTTCCTCAAAGCACAAAAGAGAGACGAAGAGTAGTGTAATCATGAATTATTAGTTCAGAATGGGGTGTCTACAGAGCCCCTCGGCGACAAGACTTATGGAAGAAGTCATGTCGTCGATAGAAAAGACATCATTCTGAACATTGAGATGGTCCTGCCGTACGGCTGCCTACGTATCTCTATCGGAGAATCAGACCAAAACGTAGTTCGACTCCAAAACACTAAAAAGGCTATTTTAGGTATTTTGAAAAGCATTTTTGAAAATCGAAGAGGGATTTTTTTTTGAAAAGGTAAGATTATACTGAGGAATCAAAGACTTGACCCAATTCTGAAGATACCTGTTTGTTGATGAAGTTGTTGAAGTGCGCCGCCCGAGGTTACTGACGTTGCCGTTGTTGTTGCCGAGGTCACGGACTTTGTTGTCGTTGCTGCCGTCACAGACTCTTGTTGTGGTTGTTGCCGAGGTCACGATCTTGAAGTTTGCTGCCATCACAGACTTTGTTGACGTCGCCGAGTTCACGGAATTGAAGTTTGCTGCCGTCACAGAATTTGTTGATGTCGCCGAGGTTACGGCCTTGAAGTTTGCTACCGTCACAGACTTTGTTGATGTTGCCGAGGTCACGGACTTGAAGTTGTCGGTTGAGATGGAGGTTCTGTCGGCCCCTGTAATGCAAGGATATATGCATGCAGATCTCGGATAGACCCGAATGATTCTTACCTTTCTGTACCTGTCAGCACATAAAGATTCCAAGTAGATTTTCCAGATTTTAGTTATTTAACTGGACTTATGTAGTGGTGTTCACGTCTGTTCGTGTAAATGGCCGGTTGATCATTTTGATGGTGAGTTTATGTATGAGTATATGGTATATGGATATGAAGGGACATTTGTATGGATTTGTATTTGAGATGGGTGAACTGTATGAGTGAACTTGTATTTGACAAGTTGGGACCAAATCAGGATTATGCAGAATCTGTTGCTAGTCAGCGAGGCTGTCTTGTACGAGAGTACAGTACTGTTTCTCCATTGTTGTAGAATTTTGATGAGCAACCTTGTGTGAACACATCTAGGCCTGTTGCGAATCTTCATTCTTAATTCTTCCTTGAGTCGTGTCTCTAGGAGGCAAACGACTACAAATCTGTCGACTGTCGTAATGGCTTTATGTCCAAGGCCCTTTGGTGTCTCAAGCCCCAAGTTGCTTGCAAGTGGTAGATGACTTTGTGAACAGGCTTGTGAGTCTGCTCTCTTGATTTGAAGATGATCGATCGTAGAAGACTCTCCTTGTTGATTTGATTTGAAGAAGATCGAATGACGTTCATTGAAGAAAGTTGAAGAATAGTCTCCCTTTGACCTTTTGATTTTTTATTTTTTTTAGTGACGCACCCTGGTTTTTGCCTAGACCGCCCTTTTGGGTTTTCAATCTAGCGGGCATCTCTTTTGCGTTTTTCTTTTTTTTTTGTGCTCTAACTTTTACCTAGGCCGCTCTTTACGAATTTTCAACCTAGCGAGCATTTTTTTTTGAAAATTATGTGTACTCGAAGAGGAATCAGTTGGAAGAATCTCATTAATGAGAAAGATGAGATCTCAAGTTTAGTTGAGGAGAGACGGAATCTATTCTTTGGAAGGCGATCCAAGCATTGATTTTTTGAAGAAGTGTATTCTCTAATGATGAGAGTGAGAAGCAAAGAGGAAAGCTCCTAATCTAGATTTGATTATTTTGAAGAGTTGAAGTAGATCTTGACTGGGGAGGAAAGGTTAGGAAGCCCCAGCTTTGATGCTTAAATTTTGAGAGTATGTATGAGAGTGGCTAACAGGAAGCTCCTAGACTCAACAAGAAACGCTACTTGGCTCAAAGATCTAGAAAATTTGTTCTACCTTTTAATGAACCATGCGTCATCTAGAAGTTTCTAAATAAGTTTGAGAAGAAAGCCAATCATTAGTAGGACTTAAGGGTAAACATTTTTTTGATACTGAAAGTCTTCTTCACTTGTGGTAGGAGGATGTTGAGTAATCTTCATTTCTTTTGTTGGTATCACTTGACTCCTCTTCTTTATGGGAGAGTCCTTCATGCATTTGAGATTTCACCTTTGTTGTGGGGGTGATGAGAGCTTGAGAGTTTTTTTTTTCTTCTCTTTTTTTTTGTACTCTCAAAGCTTTGAATTGAGTAGCCCCACTCTTCTTGGGATGAAGGTTGACAGCAGCACCTTTGGCTTTCTTCGCTTGTTGACCTTTGACTTTCAGTAGGGGTAATGTTTAGCCCTTAAGCTTCCTAAGGATAACTTTCTTCTTAAACTCGCTTAGAAGTCTTTATTTTTTGCGATGATTTAGGGAATGGAGGGTCATTTATTTTGTTTGAATTAAGTGATACTCATGAGGTAGAACAACCTTAGGAAAAGTGTTTAGGAAAAGAAGAATTGCTTTGATTAATCAGAGAAATTGAAACAAACTCGATAGTTTAGATGACACAAACTAGAGGAGGTGAGAAGTACTAGAAAGACAGAACGACTCTTCGAGTTCATACTTGAAAATTTAAAATCTAATCTACTTCTATCAAAGGAGAAAGGGAGATGATAGTTGTAGCCCCAAAGTGGTAAGTGCAGCTTTCTTTTCGGAGCTTCATCTTCTTCATGAATTACGAGGGAGAGGATTGGTGATGATGTTGGGACGGTCTAACTCTCCATCGTCAAAGAGGTCTTGGATGATGTCCTTCAAGTGGTGGTAAGTGTTGGTGTCGTGGCCGGTGAAATTGTGGTATTTGCAAAATAAGTGATGAGCATGATTAGGACCCATATCCTTAGGAGGACCGCCTTCCCTTGGTTTGATCTTTTCATTCTTGACAAGCACATCGAAGAGTTCTTCTTGAGTGATTCCTTCAATTTTGTCGTAGTGTCTCTTTTTCTTTTCAGGAGGAGGAACAGCAGAATACTTGCCGTTGTTGGGGCGGTTGAATGCAATGGCATTGACTGAAGCATCCTTACTTGTGGTGGGCTTGTTGTAGCGGAAAGTACTTTCCTTCTTTTTGCTTTTGAGGAAGTCACTCGTGGAGTTCATTGAAACTAGGAAAGTAGTTGTCGGCGAGCTTCTCTTGAAATTCATCACGGAGGCATTGGAGGAAGATGTGGATTTGCTCTTTGAGAGTAGGTCTTTCGACAATTTCGGTAAGTTTGAGTCTCCATATTCTAGCAAATTCAGCAAAGGACTCATTGGCATGTTGTTTGATTTGTTCAAGATCCCTCCTAGTAGGACGGTAAGTGAAGTTGTCTTCAAACTGCCTTTGGAAGACTAAACATGCAGACGACCAATCAAGCCTCGTAGTCGTAGGAAGAGACATGTACCAATCCCTTGCAGCACCTTCTAAGGTTTGAGGAAAGCATTGGGCCAAGATTGCGTTATCAACGCCCATTGGAATCATAGCCCAAGTGTAGGTCTCAACATGTGCTCGAGGACAAGTAGTACCATTAAACTTGGCAATGTCGGGTGTCTTGTACTTGCGAGGAAACTTGGTGATGGATTGTTGAAGAGCATCGGGATCAAATGGAACGAATGACCCTTTTGAGGTGTCAAGGGTTGCAAGTTTCTTCTCGAGGTAGTTCTTAGTAACATGGTCACCAAGTTTAGTAGTTTCATCGCTACCTTCCTTCTTAGTCTTAGTACCCTTGGAGGTATGTTCCTCATCATAGGAGGAGGATGAGGAAGAGGATGAATCGAATTCTTCCTTTTTCTTGCTTGACTTCTTGGGTTTCTTATTCTGTTTGGTGTAGGATTCCTCTTCATCGGAGGAGGATTCCTCTTTCTGCTTTTGCTTTCTGCCTTTCTTGACCTTCAACTCGTTGAGCTCTTTTATGAGGGCGGCCATTTGGGCATTTTTTCGTCAATTTGCTTACTTTGTTCATCCATCTTAAGCATGACTTGGATGAGTTGGGCCTTAGCTTCGTTGATTTCGGCCTCGGTGGTAGGAGGAGAAGTAGACATCGTGTTGAGCTTTCGCGATGGACCTAGACGTGTAGCAACCGTGTTAAACCATGATCGAGTCCCAACAAGTCGGCTGAATAGGGTGTATGAAGGCTTGAAGGTTTGAAGTTTTTGGCCAAAACATGAAAAGACCGAACACTTATCTCGCATGGGACAAGCAGTCTCGCGCGAGACAATACCACGGAAAGTCACATTTTTCTGATTTTAATTCTAATTTTGGTCGGACGGAAAATCCGTTTTGAGGGTTTCTAACGTTAAAAAACCAAACCTAAGGACCTAGGGATCGGAGTAATCTCAAGTAACATCAAGTTTTGTACAATAAATTTGGTGAGAAATTTTTCTCTTTTTAGGGACAAATCCGAAGGGACAATCATAGGGACATTTCCGAAGGGACAATTCTGAAGCGACAAATTTTTTATTTCTTTTCCATGGATTATTGCACAAAACAAGATCTTGACAAGGGATTACAAAGACTCCAAGATCAAATCGACCGGTCACGGAGTGTCCTAAAAAGTCAATCTACATGATATGTGGCGATGCAGGGCTGGAAGGCTAGGCTCCCCGCGATATGACAATCTAGGTGGATTGAATACGCGGAATGAGATGATCCAACTTCGGAGAGACCGACGACTAGGTGGTTACCGTCATCCGTCCTTAGTGTGGGTCCCGAATTTATCAAGGGTTATGTAGTGCAATGACAGATATATCATGAGTGCGCGTGTGTGATGGTCAATCTAGGTGATAGAGTAAAATAGAAAGTTTTTTTTTTTGAAAACTAAAGAAAAACAGATAGTGGCCGCACCAAGTGGTTGCCTACGTTTCTCCAAAATTAGGAAGACTCAGGCCGTCATAGTTCCACTTAAAGAGAGATAGAAAGAGAATTTAATTAATTAATTACAAAGCCCGAGTCAATCGATGACCGATAAAAAAATAAAATAATTCAATCTCACGCAAGTTTAATAATTACTCTACCTCGCAAAATAAAGTTAGCACAAGCAAAATAATAATAATTTATTTTGACTTTTTCGAATTTTAAAAACTTTTCTAAAGTTTTCGTCTTTTTTTTGTTTTTTTTTTTTGATTCAGTCAAACATTAAGGAAAGGTTGACTGCCAAGGATTTTTTTTTTAAAATCAACCGACCAAATCCTGCTTGTTTTATTTCTTTTCTTTTTTCTTTTTTTTTGATTGGTCAACTTTTTAAGAAAAGACCACTGAATGACCTAACCCCTTTTTCTTCTTCTTTTGCGCGGCCAGGGAAGGAACTTTTGTTTTTCAAAACCGAATAGTAATCTCGCGCGTGATATCTTTGTCTCGCGTTGGACAAGCATTCGCACAGTAATTTTTTTTTTTGACAAAAACAGTGCAGAAAAATTCCAAAAAATCCAGAAAAATCAAATTTTTACAGAAAAATAAAAAGATTGATAATAATCAATTGTGCGCAAGTCTAACCCTCTTAATTAATTGTCCCAAGCGGAGTCGCCACTGTAGCGATGCGTGAATTTTTAACATCTTGGAGTCGCCACTTATCATTTATTTAGGAAAACAATAAGAAAAACCTTTTTGATTTAAAAGAGATTTGAGGGTTCGGGGGTTAAGTTATGGAATGGGAAGGTCGAGGAGCACCCATTTCACCCGATCCGAAGATCGGTCTTGCCAATCAAGTATTATCAATCTTTTTAATTTAACAATAAAATAAAGGAACAAGAAAACCCTAATCAATTTCTTGATTATGAATGTCGGATTGTATGCTTCGAGATCACCTCCATGAATTGAAGGGACTCTAGGCTAATCCTTTTGATGGGATTACACCACTCTAAAAGCCAATAGAGAGATTGAGAAGAAGAAGAAGAAGAGTAAAAAATATAGGGGTTTACCTTATTTTAGGGAGTACTTGATTTAGAACGTGGTTCTAAGATGTCTTCTCGGTTGAGAAGTGATTTGGGCAGAGTTTTGACTCAATATGAGAGTCAAATCTTGATGCGGACAGAGCTTCGCCTCGGTCCTTGATTCGGGGTTTGGTGTTTGTTGATCAACAGGGTTGATAAACAAACTTTTAGGTGATTTAGGGAGTGATTTTAGGGTGATTTTGTAGGAATCTTTCAGGGAGAGAAACCAACAAAATATGTGTGTTGTGTGTTTTCGATCGTGGATCGGGGCCCTCTGAAATACTGGAAGTCACCAAGTATTTATAGGGATTTAAGAGGTAAAGGTGGAGAGGTAAAACACCCCTAGGAAGGTTCCAGAACTCAGATATGATTGGAGAACCGGATGGGATAAGATTTTATCAAGAAAAGAGTTTGAAACGGAGAAGGATTGTGATTCTGCATATCCTGCAGAGGGGTTGTCTCGCGCGGGACACGTATGTCTCATGCGAGACAACTAGTCGGTTGACTATTTTGTCCTCTTCAGTTATTCCGTTAGTCAGTTAGGTTCAAAACTAACGAGGTTAGTTAGAAAATTAACGAAACATGACGAAACTGATATGATTTCCTCAAAACACAAAAGAGAGACGAAGAGTAGTGTAATCATGAATTATTGATTCAGAATGGGATGTCTACAGTTGTGAGTATAGATGGTTGGGTAGGAGAGAGAAAGTGAAGTAAGTGGGTAATGGTTGTGAGTAGAGATAAGTGGGTCCCATTTCCATTTTGGGACTTTACAAATTATTGTGAAACGCCCAAAATATGTCTTTTTGTAGATTATCGTGGGACAGAGGGAGTATAGCTTAGCCACTGTCCTTAATATATGGGTTATACCTCTAATATTTGGGTACGGAGTGTTAGTTTGGTATGACTAAAAAAAATACTTTGAAAGAATGAGTTTTTAGTAAAAAATGTGTTTCCTATTTCAAATCAATATCATATTTGGAAAGTTGATTTTGGGACTTTCATGGAAAGATTTATATTGTCCTATTGTGAAAAGGACTTTAGTTTAGGAAATAAGTTGTTTCCTATTTTGAATCAAAGAGGTATTTTTGGTAAGTTGATTTTATGTCTTCATGAAAGATTTATATTGTCCTATTTGGAAAAGGACTTTGTTAATATAGTAAATATCTTTTACTTATGTACATAGTTGTTAAATTAGAACTAACCTACTAACAATCTTTTTTCATGTAAGTGTGCTTTATGTTTTCTTGTAGGAATTGAAAAACTCATATAAAGAAAGCATTAGATACGTGAAGATCTTCTCCAAGGTGCCTATAAATATAAGGAATCAGCACAAGAGAAGACACGACTTAAAGAGAGAAAAATACTTTGTCATTCACATTTTCAATATTGTTGTTTTAAATTGTGAGTGAAGGTTGTGACATACATCCGAACTCACATCTAGGTTTTTAATCGAGTTCTTTGTTTTACTTCTGACTAGAATAGGATCTACTTGGGAAAGGGAAATTGTTCTTGTTGTAGAAGGTGATTAGAACTAATTTAGTATTTTCGTTTTTTAGTTTCCACTTATTCATATTTTTGTAAGCAACAAAAGTTTTAATAGTGAAAAGTTTTTGGGCGCAAGCCTAGTTTGCTGATCTCAAGATCAGTGAGCGTATATAACTATTGTGTTATTCATTTATTCTGCTGCATTATTTGTGGATGTGTGGACAGTTGTGAGACACATCTGTACTCACATCCATGTACTGTTGAGTTGTTTGAAGCTTCCTAGCTACACGAAACTTTCAATTGGTATCAGAGCCAACTTTCGATATATTACTGAGTGTTGATCCAGAAAGTGTAGTCATTATGGAATGCCAAAATCATCAAAACAGGCCTCCTGTCTTGGATGGCATAAATTATTCTCTTTGGAAGTCTAAGATGCGAAATTACATCAAAGGTATTGATGAAAGGGCTTGGATGTGTATCCTTGTTGCAGGACAACCTCCTACTGTGGAGAAGAAGCCTGCTTCTGATGTTGGTGAGTCTATTTTTGAAAAAAAACCTGAAGAGCAATGGACTCTTGAAGAAATACATTCTGCTAATTATAATTCGAAAGCAATGGGTGCTATTTCCAGCCATGTTTTTGAGAATATGTACAAGCTTATCACTAATGAAAGTGTTGCTAAAACTGCTTGGGATATTTTACAATCGCAATGTGAGAGAGCACCAAGTGTAAAGGCTACTAGGCTTAGAATTTTAATAGATAGGATTGAAATTCTTCGAATGGAAGAGACTGAGGACATAGTTTTATATGCTACAAAAATTCATGAAATTTCAAATGAGTGTACAAGTCTGGGAGAATCAATCTCTAATGCAAGACTTGTGAGTAAGATTTTAAGGACTTTACCTGAGAGGTTCAACATAAAAGTGGCTGTGATTGAGGAAACAAATGACACCAACATAGTAGGTCTAGATAAAATTGTGGGAATTTTGACTGTGTTTGAGCTAAATCTTGAAGCTCAGAAAAAGAACAAATCCATTAGTTTTGCTCTCAAAAGTGTTGTTGCTCTTCCAAAAGAGCTTGTGAAACTGTCCTCTGAGATTGACAAATCAAATCTTGAAGAAGAGGATGTTGCTTTTATCTCTAAAAAATTCAATTCTATACTAAAAAACAAGAGGATGAGTAAGTTTCCCAATAGACCTGCTCCCAGTGCTGCTGAAAAGCCAAAACCAAGCACTGAGAATGGATTCAAGAAACCAAGCTTTGACAATAAAAAATCCTCTAAGTCTGTTCAATGTAGGGCATGTCGTGGCTTTGATCACTATGCCAATGAGTGTGCTAACACACTTAAAAAGAAGGGAATGAGCTTAACTGCTACCCTTAGTGACAGTGAGGATGAAGAAGAAGTAGCTAACATGTCTATAATTAATTGTCATTCTGTGTTTAATGCTTTTTCTGCAGATATAGAAGAAGGAGTTCCTGAAGAAACTGTCGATGTGGTCCTAAATGTGAACACATCTGGTGTTACATCTGACCTAATACTGAATTGTTTCTCTGTAAAAGGAGATTCTGAAGATGAGGATAGGGACATTCCCTATGAGGAACTCTTTGCAACCTACAAGGAGTTGCATACAGATTGGATAAAGAGGATGGACAAGATTGAGGTACTTGCAAAGGTAAATAAATCTCTTTCTGATAAATTAGCTATCTGTGAAGATGAAAATGCTAGACTTTCAAAAGAAAATGATGATAAAAAAGATATCATTGTCAAACTTGAAGTCCTTGTGACCAAAAGAGAAGTTGAGCTTAAAAAATTCAAAAATGAGTGTGAAAAAGCTGAAAATACTTTTACCAAGTTGAACAAAAGTAAAATGAAACTTGATGAGGCTATTACTATGGGTCAACTTAATAAGACTGGTCTGGACTTTGAAAAAGGTAATTTTGTAAAGGAGGAATGTGAGGCTTTTACTTTAAGAAGTGTGGAAAAACTAATATTTGAAGAAAAATCCTTTTTGAGTAAGAATAGGCCAAGGAGGAGGCACTACATCTGCCATTATTGTTTTGCTCCTAGGCACATTAGACCCTTCTGTTACAAACTTAAGGCTGACAAAAAATATGGTTACTTCTATCAGCCTCAGATGTGTGAGAAGATGTATGCACATCCGAACACACATCCTGATAATCTGAGACCTCTGCACCACAAAAAGAAAACTGTAAAGCAGTGGGTGGCCAAACCAAGTGCTACCTGCAATGTTGTTTGCTCTTCCCTCAAGTGTACTGTCTCTGGCTATTGGTATTTTGATAGTGGGTACTCCAGGCATATGACTGGGAACCAAGCTGTTCTTCTTGACTATGAGTTAATTTGTGGGGGGAAAGTGAACTTTGGTGGAGGTGCTCAAGGCAAAATTGTTAGGAAAGGAACCCTAGATGTCAAGGGTCTCCCAAAATTGCACAATGTGTACCATGTGGAAGGCTTGAAAGTCAACCTGATAAGCATCAGTCAACTGTGTGATGATGACCTTTATGTGAAGTTTAACTAACATTTGTGTGAAGTGTTTGATAAGGACAATAAGTGTGTGTTTACTGGTCCTAGATCTGCTGACAATTGTTACCAATTTGGTGACAATCTTTCTTGCCTAAACTCAAACATAATGATGTCAATATGTGACACCAAAAATTAGGGCATGCTAGTTGCAGAACTTTGGAAAAACTTCAAAGATTTGAAGATGTTAAAGATCTCCCTAAGCTGAACTTCAAGAACCCTGATGTCTGTGATTCATGTCAAAAGGAAAAACAAACAAAAGCCTCACATAAAAAGTCCAACAATGCTCCACATCTAGGTGTTTGGAGCTGATTCATACTGATTTGATGGGACCTATTGAAGTAGAAAGCTTTGGTAGGAAAAAGTATACCTTTGTGTGCGTTGATGATTATTCTAGGTATACTTGGATAATGTTCTTAAGGGAAAAATCTGAAACAATTGGAGAGTTCAAGAATTGGTACAAAAGGGTTAGAAATCTTTATGGTCTTAAGGCTGTGAGGATTAGATCTGACCATGACACTGAATATGAGAATCAAATTTTTAGTGCCTTCTGTAATTCTAAGGGAATCACACATGAATTTTCTGTACCAATCACTCCACAGCAAAATGGAATTGCAGAAAGGAAGAATAGAACTTTGCAAGAAATGACTAGGGTTATGCTAAGTTCTAAAAATTTGTCCAAAAAATTTTGGGCAGAAGCATTGAACACTGCCTGTCATATTGACAATAGAGTGTTCCTTAGGATTGGTTGAACTGTCACTCCATATCAAATCCTCCTTGGAAAGAAATCCTCTGTGAAATACTTTCATGTGTTTGGGTGTATTTACTACATTCTTAATGATAGAGAATACTTGTCCAAATTTGATTCAAAGATTGATAAAGCAATTTTCATGGAATATTCCACTAATAGTAGAGCTTACAGAGTTTTTAATCTAAAAATAAAAACCATTATGGAATCTGCATATGTTATTTTTGATGACTCACTTGATCTTAACCTCAAGACTGCTGAGGATGATGTTTCAGGTTGCTTGCTGGACTGGAAGGATACAGAAACAAGTGCTGGAGAACCAACAAAAACTACCAGTGCTGAAAAACCTATTGAACATGCAAAAGATGTAACCAAGGATGTGGACACATCTGCATCCACATCTGAACCCACATCTGCTTCCACATCCACTCAAAATCTTGAAACTGAGGACAGTTCCTCTGAAACTGATCAGGATGATGCTCCAGAAGATAATGTGGATGGGTGTGTGGATAGATCAAGGGATATTCCCTCTAAAATCCAGAAAAATCACCCCACTTCACAAATTGTGGGAGATGTTCAAGGCCAAGTGAGAACTAGGCAGAAAGAAAAAGTAGGCTACAGAAAGATTGCTGATTTGTGGAGTTGCTCATCAGCATTCTCTCAGGTAAGCTTTTGTTGTTTTGTTGCAAAGATTGAACCTAAAAATATCTCTGAAGCATTAAAAGATGCTGACTGGATTCTTGCTATGCAAGATGAGTTGATTCAATTTGAAAGAATGAGGTTTGGACCCTTGTCCCTAGACCCTCACATGGAAATGTCATAGAAACTAAATGGATTTTCAAGAACAAAACTGATGAGCAAGGTGTGATTACTAGGAATAAGGCTAGGTTAGTTGCTCAAGGTTATACTCAAATTGAAGGAATAGATTTTAAGGAAACTTTTGTCCCTGTTGCAAGGATTGAGTCCATTAGACTCTTGTTGGCTATTGGTTGCTACCTCAAACTTACTCTTCATCAAATAGATGTTTAGAGTGCTTTTCTAAATGGGGAATTGAATGAGGAAGCCTATGTTGAACAACCTAAAGGCTTTGTGAATTCCAAGTTTTCTAATCATGTTTACAAACTGAAAAAGACTTTGTATAAGCTGAAATAAGCCCCTAGAGCTTGGTATGGTAGGTTGACTGAACATTTTCTCCACCTAGTATTCAAGAGAGGTAAGGTTGACAAGACCTTGTTTGTAAGAAAAAATAAAAAAGAGATTCATGTGGCACAAATCTATGTGGATGATATTGTGTTTGGGTCAAATTCTGACTCTATGCTTGCTGAGTTTGTGGATAGTATGACTTCCACATTTGAGATGAGTATGATAGGTGAGTTGAATTATTTTTTAGGTTTACAGATAAAGCAATTTAAGGATGGAATGTTCATCTCTCAGTCCAAATATGCCAAGAATCTTGTGAAAAAGTTTGAACTTGAACACTCCTCACATCTCAAAACACCAATGGGATCTTCCCAAAAGCTGAGTCATGATTTAGATGGTGAGAGTGTAGACCAAACACTGTACAGAAGCATGATTGGAAGTCTGTTATATCTCACTGCAAGTCGACCTGATATAATGTATAGTGTGTGTCTCTGTGCAAGATACCAAGTTAACCCAAAGGTATCCCATCTTAAAGCCTTGAAAAGAATCATAAGATATGTGAGTGGGACTGTGAACCTAGGGCTGCACTATTCTAAGGAGACAAACATCAATTTGGTTGACTATACAGACTCAGATTGGGCTGGAAACAGTGATGATAGGAAGAGTACTACAGGTGGGTGCTTCTACCTAGGAAACAACATTGTGTCTTGGTACAGTAGGAAGCAGAATTGTGTTTCTTTATCCACTGCTGAGGCTGAATATGTAGCCCTTGGAAGTTGCTGCACACAATTGCTTTGGATGAATCAGATGCTGAAAGACTATGGATTGAATAGCAAAATTTTGACTGCTTTTTGTGATAACAAAAGTGCCTTGGACATATCTAAAAATCATGTCCAACATTATAGAACATAACACATTGATATTAGACATCATTTCATTAGGGATCTTGCAGAACAAAAAATTGTGTGTCTGAAATTTGTTGGGACTGAAAATCAATTGGTTGATATATTTACAAAGGCATTAGATTTGGAGAGATTTTCCTCCTTGAGGAAGTCTCTTGGTTTGTGTGATATCTAAGGTTGTGAGCACAAATGTGTCTCACATTCTCTAATACATCTGTATATTAGATTAAAAAATATATATATCATGCATTAGCGCGAAATATCTCAGTGTGGTCACTTGTGAGTTTTCATCTTTGACATTGTTCTGATCACTTAATTGTCAGCGCTTCCTGTTCTTGTTATCTTTTGATGACTTGATATAATCTTACTAGATATCTCACAGTGGGTGCTTTAAAAAATAATGAGAAACAGCTGCTTCACCCTTAGTATGAAGCCATACCATTGTGATCAAGTGATTCTCATAAGAAATCTTGAAATCAAACTTGACAAGATCATTGGGAAAAAGGGCTATCTTTGGGATTCAAGAAAAGTGAAAGCTACTCACAATGCAAAAATTCACAATAAAAAAATGGGTGGATGCATCCTAAAGGCTGTGCAGATTGATATATTGCTCATTGACTTTTTGTGATCTAAATGTGTCCCCAAATGTAACTCACATCCTATGCCACATCTGTGAGCTGAATTTTTTTCCTTCACCTGTGTGTTGCATCATGCTAGTCATTCTGCATATTAGGTCATATAGGAAGCTTTGTAAATATTCTGGTTAATTTATTTTCATTCTTAATTTACTCTTTGATTTAACAAGTTTTTGTTTTTCCAAAATCTCTTTTGAAAAAGAAAGATGTGTATCAATCCAAATTTGAAAAGGAAGGACAATATTGAAAGGGATTCAGTTTCGAAAGGATATGGCTGAAGTATTCTTGTTTCCATAAAAATCTGTCAAAATCTTGATTGATTCTAATCCCTATTTTTTGAGATTTGTTGTGTGTGGAAATATCAAAGGGTTATAGCCGTTGGAGGATCCTTGTGGTATTTTGGTTTTATGAGACCTTTTTAGAGAAGAATTTCTTAATTCAATTGGAAAGGGGGAGTTGTGTGTATTTATTAAACCCTCACTTCTGTCCCATCGCCTTAAACCTTCTGTAATTCTTGCTCCCTGTCCTCGTAATTTCTCTCTCACACACACACACACCATATATTTCTCTCTCTCTCTCTCTCTCTGTCTAATCAATCTGCAGAATCAATGAAGTTGAAGCTGTGGATGTGTGTTAGGATGTGGCCACATCTTTTCTCACATCTACAACTTCTTTTGATGATAAAATGGAAGACCTTGATTCCCTCTCCACTGCTCTCAATGCTCAACTGATTGCCTCCCAGATACATGCCAAAAACCTGAAGGTTTTGAAGGTGGATCTCCAGAAATGGGTGACTACTCTTTCTAGTCGAAAAGGGAGAGAAGAAGAAAATGATGGATGAGAATGACACTGATGATGTTTTTGCTGCTTCTGGATGAGAATGATACCGATGATGTTTTTGCTGCTATTGCTGACGTTTCAGTTGGGACTCAGGGGGAGTCTTACTGTTTGTTCTTCTTGTGAATGAAACATCACCAGGTTTGATTTTAATATTTATTAGTTTGCTTTTAATATTCGTTTTAGTTATTTGTTAGTTTTAGTTGGTCTGTAATCCCTAAATACATTTGCTGAATGGTTCCGTTAGTTTATATTTGTTGAACTGCAATTTTTGGTACTGACTTGTTCTATGAAGTTTTATGTGGATGTGTTGACACATCTGCACACACATCCATTCAGGGGGAGTTTTCATTTCTGAAAATATTGATCATAAAGTGATCTTCATAAATCTTTGATTTTGACCAGAAAGTTCAAAATAGGGGGAGATTGAAAGAGTGAGTTTTTAGGAAACAATGTGTTTCCTATTTCAAATCAATATCATATTTGGAAAGTTGATTTTGGAACTTTCATGGAAAGATTTATATTGTCCTATTGTGAAAAGGACTTTAGTTTAGAAAATAAGTTGTTTCCTATTTCGAATCAAAGAGGTATTTTTGATAAGTTGATTTTATGTCTTCATGAAAGATTTATATTGTCCTATTTGAAAGTATGCTTTATGTTTTCTTGTAGGAATTGGAAAACTCACATAAGGAAAGCATTGGATACGTGAAGATCTTCTCCAAGGTGCCTATAAATACAAGGAATCAGCACAAGAGAAGACACGGCTTAAAGAGAGAAAAATACTTTGTCATTCACATTTTCAATATTGTTGTTTTAGGTTGTGAGTGAAGGTTGTGACATACATCCGAACTCACATCTAGGTTTTTAATCGAGTTCTTTGTTTTACTTCTGACTAGAATAGGATCTACTTGGAAAAGGGAAACAGTTCTTGTCGTAGAAGGTGATTAAAACTCATTTAGTATTTTCGTCTTTTAGTTTTCACTTATTCATATTTTTGTAAGCAACAAAAGTTTTAATAGTGAAAAGTCTTTGGGCGTAAGCCTAGTTTGCTGATCTCAAGATCAGTGAGGGTATATAACTATTGTATTATTCATTTATTTCGCTGCATTATTTGTGGATGTGTGAACAGTTGTGAGACACATCTATACTCACATCCATATACTGTTGAGTTGTTTGAAACTTCCTAGCTATACACGAAACTTTCATACTTACTTACCTTTAGAGCAGATTATAAACACTCCGCAATCGTCCTTTCCATTCCTCTTTGGAAATGGCAAAATCCATATCATATCAATACATAGAAGGATTAACAGTACGGAGTTGTGGCATCTCCTACTCTTTTAATGCCCATTCATTTTTATTACATCTAAATTGTCAAAATCCCAAAATTTTACATTCCACTAATGCCCCATCATTTTTGTACTATAATTCTCCATAACCCCCATAACTTTTGTATAATTCTTCATAACACCCTCAATTATTAGTAAGTTAATACCCCTTAACCCCTAGTGAATAATTCAGCTTCAAGCCGCCTCCTTCTATTGACTCTTGCAATAAAATCATCAGCCAACTTATTCAACTCTTCTGCAGGCAGATTATCTAACTCCACTTCTCTTATTTTCTCTACCCAATACCCTCTTCTTTCCCCTTCACCTTCACAACTACTAGTACTCGCTACTTTCTCCACCGGCAACATCTCTTCAACTTTCCTCTCTATCTTTTTCTCGCATTTTCGTGGACCCCGCCTCCTAGCCAAATGCTCATTGTAATAGACATCACAAGGCGAAGAACAAGTCTCATTTGACATAAAAATCTTCGATTCTCCCACGAGGAAAAGGACTATTAGATTTCCTATTATGAAAAGGAACTTGGAACTGAAAAATAGAGAGGTTATTTTGGGGAGAGAAAATAAAAGGAAGACGTTGAACGTGGCGCAAAGAGGGGGATACCATAAAGGACTAGAACAAAACATGGTACAAACTAATGTTGTTAATGTGTAGAGTACAACATTGTTAAGAAATTGCTGCCTCTTGTACTTGTTGATGGCATGGATTTTATATGCTTGTATTCTAAGAGGATCCATATAATAATTCCTTGAATAAATAAAAAAGAAAAAGTGAAGGGTTTTCTTGACAAGGCCTTCTAAACCTAAGAGCCTTAGGAAAGATTGCCAATTGCCTGACCATAGAGCAATGCAAATGCTGGAATATATAGGGGGGAAAGGAGTCTTTTTTCTTAATGCGATTTTCCACCACATGCTACTTTTGAGTTCTTTAATTTGAATGTGGGAGACTACTTTTGTTAAAGCTTAATGGGGTGAAAAGGAATTGATTATTGGGGTCTCTTTTGTTTTTTTAGTTGGCTTTGGCCTTTTCCTACCTCTCTCTGGTTAGATTTCATTAACTATAGAGATTTGTTTAGGTTTGATTTTGTATTTTTATTTTTGAACCAAGTAAATTGAAATATAAAGATTTAAAACTGTTAGCCGTCGACTAATAAACTTTCTACTTTCCATAAAAATGATTCCACTTTCTTAGAGATAAATTAAATTGAACTTTGATTAATAATTCATAAACACCTAATAAATACTATTTCCTTCGTGTCTGAAAGATTGTCTCATTTGTCATTTTGACTTGTCCCAAAAAGTATGTCTCATTTCTAAACTTAGGCTCCGTTTGTTTAGCGAAAAACATTTTCCGAAAAATGATTTCCTGCAAAATGTTTTCCGAAAAATGAAAATATTTTCCGGAAAATGAGATAAACATTTTTAGCGTAAAACATTTTCTCAAATTTTCGGTGCGAAACAAACACCGGAAAATGGGGAAAATGTTTTCCGGAAAATATTTTCCCCCAAACAAACGGAGCCTTAGACATGAATGTTAGTGCAAATCTACTAAGGTACAAGAAGGTGAAGCTCTTCCTTAATAATTGCAAAATGTACAATAGGACAATCTTTTAGGAACGGAGGAAATATTTCTTAAAAATTCACTACTAGAAAAGACTGTATTACCGAAAGAAATTTAATGACTGACCCCTTCCCTCGGTACTACCGACGAAATATTTAACATATCGACGGAACTTTAATTTTAGGGAGCGGCGAATTTAGATCGTTTTCCAAAACAAGTCCATCGGTAAAGTTGATATGTCCGTCGGCATTACCGATAGAAAATACTAAGGCTCCGTTTGTTTAGCGTAAAACATTTTTCGGAAAATGTTTTCATGTAAAATGATTTCATGTAAAAAGGTTTCCTTGTAAAATGTTTTCATGTAAAAAGATTTCCATGTAAAATGTTTTCTTGTAAAATATCATGGTCTTGTTTTCAGTTGTTTGGCAAATTTGACGAAAATGTTTTCCCGAAATGTCACTTTTTTTTATTAATTTAAATCACCTTTGGAAACCGCCCCACCCACCCCCCCCCAAATTTTTTTTTTTTAATTTTTTAATAAAAAATAAAAAAAATATATTTTTGTTTTTGGGAAGTGGGTAGGGGTGTAAAATAAAAAAAAAAAAAAAATTGGGGGTGGGTGGGTGGTGGTTTCCAAAAAAAAATTTTTTTTTTGGGGGGTGGGGGTGGGGTAGGCAGGGGGTGGGTGGGGCGGTTTCCAAAAAAAATTTTTTTTTTTGGGGGTGGGGTAGGCGGGGGTGGGTGGCGGTTTCCAAAAAAAAAATTTTTTTTTGGGGTGGGTGGGTAGGGGTGGGGTAGGCGGGGGTGGGTGGGGCGGTTTCCAAAAATAAAAAAAAAAAAAAAAAAATTTTTTTGGGGGGTAGGGGGTGGGTGGGGCGGTTTCCAAAAAAAAAAATTTAAAAAATTTTTTTTTGGGGGAGGGTGGGGTGGGGTAGGCGGGGTGGGTGGGGCGGTTTCAAAAAAAAAAAAAAAAAATTTTTTTTTGGGGGAGTGGGTGGGGCGGTTTCCAAAAAAAATAAAAAAAAATTGGGGGAGGGAGGGTGGAGGGGTGGGGTAGGCGGCTTTCAAAAAAAAAATAAAATTTTTTTTTTTTTTTTTTGGGGGCGGGGGTGGGTAGGGGTGGGGTAGGCGGGGCAAAGGTGGGGCGGTTTCCAAAAAAAAAAAATTGGGGGAGGGTGGGGGGTGGGGTAGGTGGGGTGGGTGGCGGTTTCCAAAAAAAAATAATTTTTTTTTTTTTTTTTGGTGGGGTGGGGGGTGAGGTAGGCAGGGGGTGGGTGGGGCGGTTTCCAAAAAAAAAAAATTTTTTTGGGGGGGGGGGTGGGGTGGGTGGGGGCAGTTAAATTTTTTTTTAATTATTATTATTATTATGTTGTACCGAGCGTAATATGAGTTGTACATTAAGGCCAAGAACAAGAGTTGTAAAATGATTTACGAATTTGAAATTGGTAAATCATTTTACAAAGAAAACCTCCTTTTTTTACATCCTTGTAAAATGTTTTACATTTGACTTTCTTTTACAAGTGGTTACCAAACACTCGAAAGTAGGTAAAACATTTTTCGGAAAACATTTTACTTGAAACAAACACCCGAAAACAAGGAAAACATTTTCCGGAAAATGTTTTACATGAAACAAACGGAGCCTAAGTCAGTGGTAATATTGAAGGAATGATCCGTCGGTAGGGATGTAGCATTATTGATTGGCCGCTGATGCAGCGGATCCCATTTTTTTGTTTAGGTTTAGGCTCGGGATTGGAATTAGTATCTCCTCTTTCATTCACTCTCTCAACGAAACAATGGCATGGGAACCCTTCTTCTCCGTCGCCTGTTCAATTTTGCCGTCTCCGATCAGGTAACACTTCTTTGAATCAATTAACACACACACACACTTACGTATTTCCCCAATCTTCTGTCTTTCTAAAATTTACTGCTCTCTTTAGCTTGCTCGAGCTTTCTTGAATACGGCCATTCTCAGGTAAGTTTTCGGTTTCCAGTCATCTTTTCTTCTTTCTGTATATTATTGTTCAATTTTTTTCAAATCTAATGTTAGTTTTTCTTTAATCATATCCTAAGATTTTGTGAATGCTTTTTTACTTTCTAAATGTATTTGTTCTAGAATGAATGGAGTTTTTTTGTTATTTCAATCGATTTCCTTTATTGTTAATGACCGACTGATTGTCTATCAGTAATACTAATAGACTATTACGTCGGTATTACCAACAAAATTTACCGACGAAAGCCAACGAAATATTTCCGTCGGTAATAATGAGCATTTATCAACGAAATGGTCTGCTGATAAATAATCAGTTTCAGTAGTGACTAAATAATCAAATTTCTACATTAACTAGTGATAGTATTTTTAATAATTTATCAAAGTTTTACAATTTTGCATTTTTTTTTTTTTTAGTTTTTGGTTAAAATATAATAAAATTATTGAATTAATTAAAAGTGAAATTAATTTATGAGATGAAGGAGTATGATGGAAAATTTGTTGTAAGTCACTCGCTAATGGCTTTAGATAAAACCTAGTTTATGTGAATTAATATTAAAACTTGTAAATTGTGAAGAGTAATCCTTTTTATTTCAATTTGGTCAACAAAAATGATCCCTTTATCTTCTTTAACTAGGATGGACAAATATTTTACCAGATTGAAGTTCGAGTAGCACTTCAAACAAACCTTGCATTAAAAAGGAAACTCCACTGATCAGTGGGTTGTTGTGCTTTTTTGTGTTTGGCCACTTTCTCTCTCTACATTAGATCCAAAATACCATAAACATCTTTTGCCGGCAAAGACGAAATTGCCCCCCTATCCAAAATTCCAGTCAACTTTTATAACTGACATATAAGATCAGCCCGATTTTTATAATTAAAGTATAAGAGTCACTTTCACTTTTTTCACAAAAATAAAATAAAAACTTTGATAAAATAGCAATAAACTTTTATAACTGACTTATAAGACTTCATTTCTTATAAGTGACTTATAAGACTAACTTGTCTCTTATATTGACCTATAAAACAATTTTTTTCACAAAAAAAATTTCAAAATTTTCACTAATAACAACGAATTAATCTCATAATTTACACATCAAAACTCTGATAGCTGAATTATAACACCAACTTGCCTGTTATAACTATTTCGTCTATTATAATTGACTTATAAGACAATTTCTTTTTCAACCAAAAAATAAAAAATAACGATTTAATCTCATAATTTACACATTACAACTCTTATATCTTAATTATAACTGACTTATAAAACTATTTCATCTCTTATAAGTGACTTATAAGACTTTTTCGTCTCTTATAATTGACTTATAAAACAAATTTTCAACAAAAAAAAATTCAATAGTAACAACAAATTAATCTCATAATTTACACATTACAACTCTTATAGCTGAATTATAAGAGAGAAAATATACAAATAATTCACACAATTGAATTAATCAACCTTCTTTGTATACACAAGTTTTTGACATGTACATGCAAAAAAAAGTGTACCCTATGTCCCTAAAGGGTCCATTTTCTATAAGTTTTAAGTTATTAAATTAACATTTAGCAAAATGATACCTCAGTGTGCATTTTAACTGTGTTATTTTTTGTTTCTCACAATTGAATAAGGTTTAACAAAGTTGAGGAAATTGGGGATAGAACAACAGCTTTGGGAAGCATCTCGCAAGGAAATTGACCAATCCGCTTCATTAGCTGTTGGCAAACCTGATGACGAGGCACTTCAACCTTTTTGTTGTCAGCATTAGAGTTTTTTACGACCACCTTTATGTAATTTATCCCCAAAGTTACGAATTTTGATTAGGAATTGGGACCTCTGGATCTGAGCAAACGTCTTTGATTGAATTCAGTGTTGACAAAGGTTATGAGAAAGCCTTTGTGGTGGAGAAGAAGTGCTAGTTTAAACATAGGATTTATGTGGCCTTGAGTTGGGAATGGTACACACATAATGTGAGGCTTAAACATACTGCAGTATTTGTTTGTCTGTCCCCTTAGATTTTGCCGCAAATTTCATAGATCCGGGAGTAATAGGCTGGAGAAGAGAAGACAAGGCGCCGAAAATGGAGCTGCAGCCTAGAGTTTTGTCAGGTCTGGCTCAGATCTAGGTAGAAGAAGATGTCAGAGTCGAGAGATATGGCGGTACAAGTGAGAGATATGGCAGAGAGAGGTGGGAGGCAGTCGTCATCGATCGCCGGAGACAGTTCAAATGAGAGAGAGAAATGTGAATGTGTGTGTGGTGTTTTAGAGAGAGAATGAAGATATAAAAATGAGAAGAGAGAGTAGGGAGGTGAGAGGTGTTTGGGGAATTTGATTTGGGAAAACTCCTTTTTTTTTTGGAATAAAGGAAATGGTGTTTCTTTAAATGGGAATACATCTGAACATGGGGCCCATGGGGAATTTTTACTTTTGTGTCCATGGGTTGGGTACAAGTCATCGTGTACAAGAAAAACCCTACTTGGTATAAGTTGTTACAAAGTGAACAATAATTTGAATAATAATAGAAAGTTCAATTGAATTCCTAACATTATTGTTATAACATGCAGTAGAGAACGTGGATAATCACAATGGGAATACATCTGATGTGCATCTTATTAGTTAGCACTCTAACATTAACAATGTATCTACTGTGGACAATGAAGACAAAGATGATGCAGATAATGTTATGGCTCATATCAAGCGTGTGAATGTTAAATCAATAGCTGTAAGTGTGAAACGTAAATTAATGGGTGCATTTTCTAGAAATGAAGAAGAGAAGGTGGCTAAGGAAGGTAAAACCGAAGGTGCTTAGTTTGGTTTCTGCTGAAAAGGGGTTTGATTCTGTAAGGTCAGCTGGTGTTGTGCTTTTTGTGTAATTGTTGGCAAATAGTTGGCAGCCTGAAGTCTATGTAACTTCTTTTGTTGTATATAATGGGTTGTTAGTACTCTACTATATGATCAGTTAGTGAAGGCTAAGTTGTTTAATAGCCTACGATGCAACTCCTTTTGAGTAATGGAGATCTATGGTATGTATTCTCCTCTTAGTAATGGAGAAGTCACGTATGTTATCTCCTTTAAGTAATGGAGTCTTTTGGTTTGTAATTTTCATATAGTGTTGGAGAAGTTTGTAAATATGATTTGACAATGAAGTGTGTTAGTTTATTCCTTCTGTCTAAAAATATCCCTAAATTATTATTGCAAATTTCAGTAGCTGATATTAATGATCAGTTTATTAAACTATCTGATGAGTTATAAGGATAAATTTTATTTAGATCTAAAAGTAGAGTTGTAATTAATATATGTTATGAAAAGTAGTAGAAGTAAATATATATATCGGTTTTTCTTTTCCAAAAACATCCCTTAAATTCTACATATTATGTTAAGCACGGGGATGGTATTTATTGGAAAGTTATTCCACGGTTAAAATAAGCATGACTTTTCTTTCTAAAGTAAGTAAAAGTAATAAAGTGATAACATTTTTTAAACAATTAGAAAAACTGGTGAAGTTATGAAAATTATGGTCTAAACTCTCATGGTATTTACGAAGGGGTTATATAAAAATTGTAATAAATAGAATGAATTATTAATTTCGATGTTGATAAAAAGTAATATTTCAAAATAAAATAAAATTGAGAGATAATTATAATGAATGTGTAGATAAAATAAATGTAATTGAAAATTTGAACCTTTTGCAACCAAAAAAGAAATTTGTAATCAATGAACTGAAGGTTTGAAAGAAATATTTTTTATATTTACTTATTTTAAAATTAGTAAGGTCTCATCATCTTTAAAAAATAGTACAACATAATACTTTAAATAAAAGTAAGTAGATTTCACTCTGCAAATTATTTTTAAAAAATATGACAAAATGTGACGTATAAAGTGGTTTTTGAAATAGTTGTCAACAAATATAGGGGAATGGGATTTCTTCCACAGTTACCAAGGGGAAATGTAACTTTTTGAAAATTTTCAAAATTCCATATATAAAGGGGAAAATTTTGAAATTAGGCTATGGTATCCACATTCACCCCACGACAGTGTTCTACCTCATTCAAATTATCCTTTTCTAGGTCAATTTATGGCTATCCTATTGTCAAAATCGTTTTGGGAAGAAAACGAATTTGGAAAGTTCAACTGGGATAGGTATGTCAGCTGTTTTTATTCTATGTAAATTACAATTGTACTGCTAATTTAGTGTGTACTGCTATATACTCCCTCCGTCCCAACATTTTATAGACTTTTGCCAAATGCACGGGAATTAAGGAGGAAATATTATATTGAAAGTGTTGTGAGTGTGAAAATAAAATAGGAGAGAGAATGAGTGGAGAGAATAGTAAATTATAATGGTAATGTGAGTATTAAAATAATGTAGGAGAGAGAATGAGTGGAGGGAATAGTAAAGATTCTTTTCCATTTTGGGAAAAGTTATACTCCCTCCGTCCCGGTCGAAAAGCCACAAAACTAGCCATGCACGCAAAATAAGAAATGTGATGTAGGAAAGAGAAAAAGTTTAAATGTTGTGAGTATGAAAAATTAAATAGGAGAGAGAATGAGTGGGATGTGATGTAGGAAAGAGAATGTTGTGAGTGTAAAAGTAAAGTAGGAGAGAGAATGAGTGGGTGGAATAGTAATAAAAACTTTCCTTTTTGGGAAAGTGCCTTTTTAAATGGGACGCCCAAAATGGAAATTTGTGGCTTTTCGGCCGGGACGAAGGGAGTATATTATTGTGGGACGCCCAAAATAGAAAGTTTATATATTATTGTGGGACGGAGGGAGTATGCTAAATGTGATATACTATGTGTTAGAACATATCATTTATGTAATTAGAAAAAGAGTAGGGTGTACCTCATGTTTATTTTTGCTTGAATTGAATTGTTGTATTCTCCTCCTCTGTCGCTGCTCTGTGTCTGAATGAAGAAATACTTAACTTTTGAAAATAATCTTTACACAAAATATTAAAATATAAAATAAGATATTTTGGCGTGTTAGTTTGTATGAAGTATTTTGACAATGCTTCCCAAAGGGAAAAATATATTTACAATAATCGGTCAATCTTTGCTACAAAATTTATTTATGATATTTATAAAAACTATTTATATTACTAGAACCAATTTCATCATGCAGTAAAAGTAGATCTAAATTTTTACGTGTTTAAAATAATGAGTTTATAAGAAACAAGTTCATCAAGTCGGTCATATCGATTTGCAGTATATAGATCTGACTAGCAATGAAGTTTCAGTTTGTTCATTTTTATAACCTGGTGATTTATTTTAGCTTTTATATCATAGATAAAAATAAATCTAAATTATTCATGTGAAATACAAGCAGATTTGTACTTCAAATATTTATATCAAGAAAAAAATATAGAAACTACTATTTACATAAAATAAATAAATTAAATATCAGATCTGTGTAGAACGTACCAGATCTATTGTAAGTTGGAGTGAAACTTTCTTCATTTGTAGATTTCTGGACTGGGAAATGATTAACTATTTTTCGATGGAGAATGAAATATTGGGAAAGCTAATCTGGATTTGCCCATTTTTTCCTAGTGTATATTTTGGTAGTAATCAACCAAGGAGATAATCATAACTTCTGTGGACTTAGCGTTGGGAAAGAAATGGTTGGAGTGTGTTTTTAGCAGGATTTGTAGGATAGGGTTTGTGTGTGGAGAACAGATAAAGGGGGAGAGAGAGAGAGATAGAGGAGAGGAGAGGAATGGGATTGAAGGCGAAGGTGGAGGCGGTAGATAATAGTAATGGGCCTTAGGGTTGGGGTAGATTTAGAACTTATATATAGGAGGATGCTCACAAGTCAAATACCTGATTAGGGTTGAAAGTAATGTTTTCATTTGGGTTGGCTTTCATGAAAAGTATGGGCCTGAAGATGGGCTGTCCACATTTATGTTGCAATGGACTGATCTAGTGAATATGAGATTTGGTATGTGATCCATATGTATATTTAAGCTATTCCCTAATAGTGTTTTTATTTGTGTTCAGTATCAGAATATAAATAAACAATAAATTGTCAAATGTTAATTGCTTATGTTTATTTTAATTTTTTTGTTTAATTCGTATTGTTGTCGATGCTTACGAACTCTGTACTATAACACTAATTAATTTTAGATTGCATACATGCTTTATTATAGCATATTCTTTCGTTAAAATTGAAGAAATAAAATGAGCATAGTGAATTGTTTTGTTGTTAGTTACTTATTATATTATGCCTCTACTATGTACATTTGTATTCATCTTTGCTTTAATATTAGTGAACATGATTTACAAGTGATAACATACCTCGACTAATTCTAATAACTTCGTTGTCATCTTTACAATGTCGTGCTTTGTTTGAGATTTCAAATTGTAAGTTTCAATGTTACTTTTCTTTACGTTTTAATGTATTTGTTTTTTTTCCTATTATTTAATATGATTTTATTTTTGAAAATAATTATTCTATCCGAGTGCAACTTATTTTTGGTATTTATAGTGGCTCAATCTAGGTTAAGTTCTAAAAGCACACATGTTTTAAACAAAAAGTCAATTGCTTCACCGTCAAAAATGGAAAGAGCTATTTCAAGTTGCGTTGAAGATAGGTCTGTTAGGCCGGCTAAGCGTGCTAAGGTTGTTGCTGCAACAACTACTGTTCACTCATCTTCTTCGCTACGTACGTATATGTTTATTAATTATTGTAATTTCTTTTTTTCTCCCTTCTTTTTCTTTTAAACTTTATCTAAGTTTGTATGTTTTTATAATGGTTATCTTCTACTTACATCATCCAGATATATTACATCTTTGTTTTATATTTCTTACTAGGCTAATGGGGTATTAGAGACGCAACTTATAATTGTGCTTTTAGTGGAGCGCACTTTTGGTACGAGGAGCGATTGTCTCGCTTTTATAAAGCTCGATCACCTAAATATGGGTTATGTTGCAACCAAGGGAAAATTCGTCTTCCTTCATTGAAGAACCCTCCTGCTCAGTTGGATAAATTGTTGTTTGGTGAATCTGAAAGAAGCAACTAATATAGACAAAATATTTGTTCTTATAATAACATGTTTTGTTTCACGTCAATGGGTGGCAAGATTGATAGGAGTATTAATCAAGGTCGTTCTCCTCCTGTATTCAAGCTACATGGACAGAATTACCATTTAATTGGTAGTTTGTTGCCAATATCTGGTGAACAACCGAAATTTGCGCAACTGTATATATATGACACAGATAATGAATTAAGTTGCTAATCGTAAAGCGTTTGTAAGGTAATATTTAATTCTAACAAATGCCTTCCTTCTTCTTTACTACTTTCACTATCGTTCATTAATGCTAGGCGGTTGTAATTTCATATCGCTTTTTTTAATAGGTGTAAAGGTTCTGTTAGTGATTTATTTGATGATATTGTTGAAGATTTGAAATCAATGCTGGATGAAAACAATGTGTTAGTTCAATCATTTCGTATGTCAAAAGAGAAATTGTTTGCTGGAGAAGAAGTCAAAGAAGTGAAATTGAAGTTGGTAGGCAGGCGTTCTAGAGACGCTAGGGTTTATAATTTACCTTCCGCTTCTGAACTTGCTGCTTTAATTGTTGGCAATTTCGACAGTTCACTCGCTGAAAGGGATATAATCATTCAGTGCCGATCTGGTAAGCTTGAACGAATAAATCAGCTTAATCCTTCGTATTTGAATATCCTTTATTGTTCCCCTATGGAGAAGATGGATATAGAGAAGATATTCCCTTTCATAATTCTCGAGGTGGCACAGGGGGAAGGAAAAGGGTTAGCATTCAAGAATACTTTGCTTACCGGTTGCTAGAAAGGGATGGTGACTCTAAGATAGTATTATTCTCTAAGAGATTGTTTCAGCAGTATATTGTGGATGCGTACACGATGATTGAGTCTGCACGTTTGACTTATATTAGGTTACATAAGAAACAATTGCGAGCAGAAATGTATAGGGGTTTACAAGAAGTTGTTTTGAAAGGTGATTGTGATGCAACTAAACTAGGGAAAAGATTTATTTTACCGTCCTCTTTCACCGGTGGCGCCATATATATATATGGTTCAAAATTATCAAGATGCAATGGATATTTGTAGATGGATTGGATATCCTGATTTATTCTTGACAATAACGTATTATCCTAAATGGCCTGAAATTACTAGATTTGTTGAGAATGGTGGTTTGAAGGTTGAGGATCGCCCAGACATGTTATGTCGAATATTCAAAGCCAAGCTTGATGGAATGATAAAGGACAGCAGGAAGGATAATTTTTTTGGCGAGGTTAAAGCAGGTTTTAATGTTATTATTTTCAAATACCATAAACAATTTACTACAAAAATACTTTTTGCCTATGTTCGTATAAATGAATCTACGCTTATGTTTTTAATTTATTTATTTCTCCTCTTTCACAGTTATTTACAGGATTGAGTTTCAGAAGCGAGGTTTACCCTATGCCCATATATTGTTGTTTCTTGCAACTGACTTTAAAAGTCGTTCACCAGAAGATATCGATCGCATCATTTCCGCTGAAATACCAGATGAAAATGTTGACCCAATATATTTCAACGCAGAGAGAGACTTAATGGTTCACGGTCCGTGCGGAAAAGATAGACCAAATTCTCCATGCATGGTTAATGGGTGATGTTCTAAACATTATCCATAAAAGTTTGTTGAGCTGACTCGAGTTGATGAGGATGGATATGTTGTGTATAAAAGAAGAGATGATGGGAGAATTTTTTTGAAAAATGGTGTCTACTTGGATAACAGACATGTTGTGCCTTATAACAAATATTTGTTGGTGACGTACGGTGCACATTTGAATGGTGAAATCAATCACATGCGATCAAATATTTATTTAAGTACATAAACAAAGGGAATGATCGAGTCACAACCACATTTTGTCAAACGGGAACTGGGGAAAGTGTAGAACAGGTTGTAGATGAGATTAATTTGTATTACGATTGTCGTTACGTCTCTTCATGTGAAGCTGCTTGGAGAATTTATGGTTTTGAAATTCAATATAAGGATCCTCCAGTGGAACGCTGGAGTTTTCATCTTCCTAATGAACAAAATGTCATTTTCTCTGATTCGGATAATATTGAGTCTGTCTTACAACGTGATTCGGTTGCACAAAATATGTTCTTGGGTTGGATGGAAGCGAACAAGAAATATATTGAAGCTAGATGTTTGACTTATTCACAAATTTCGATGAAGTTTGTGTGGAAAAATGATATACGTGAATGGGTTCCAAGGAAAAGAGGGTTTTCAATAGGCCAAATATTTTTTGTCCCTCCGGGCTGTGGTGAAATTTATTACTTGAGGTGCCTACTTAACAAAGTTTGTGGAGCAAAGAGTTACAATGATATTCGTTTTGTGAATGGTGTCTAATGTGAGAACTTTCGTGATGCTTGCTATGCGTTAGGTTTGTTGAATGATAATAGGGAGTATATCGATGGGATTATTGAATCTAGCGAGTTTTCAACTGCTCATTCAATGAGAACTATGTTTGCAACACTTCTTACTTCTTGGTCTATGAGTAGACCAGAATATGTGTGGGATAACTGTTGAGCTACTTATGTGAGGATGTGCTTTATAAACAAAGGAATATCCTTAATCACCCAGGAGAGTTTTTCAATTTCTTAATTTTACTTCCACATTTTATTGTTTCATACGTTCCTTTTTAACTTCCTTTAATTATAGTTCCCTTACTACTTTTTCTCTGCTATCTCTAGGTTTGATGTTGGATGAAATACAACTTCGTAACTACGGGTTTGCTGAAATTGAGAAAATCCTTAAAAAATAGGGAAGAAGTATACTTGAGTTTACGTGTTGCCATATCCTATTGAGGAGTACTTTCAAGGCACAATGAATCGGATAATTTATGATGAAATGTACTATGATCGAGAAGAGTTAGAAGCTGAGTTTCGAGAACTTATGGTTAACTTGAATGGCGATCAACGAGAAGTGTATAATGTCATTTATGAAACATGTTTTGCATAGATTGGGAAGATGTTTTTTGTGTATGGTTATAGAGGGAGTGGCAAGACATATATTTGGAGGACTTTATCTGCTACTTTGCGTTCACAGGGACTTATTGTGTTAAATTTTGCTTCAAGTGATATAGCGTCCTTATTGTTACCTGGGGGTAGAACTGCTCATTCGAGGTTTGGTATTCCTTTTAACTTGACTGAAGATTCCATTTGCAATATCACTCAAGGAAGTCCTTTAGCAGAATTAATCATAAAAGCACAATTAATAATTTGGGACAAGGCACCAATGATGCACAAACATTGTTTTGAGGCTTTAGATAAAAGTATGCGAGATATAATGAGAGTTGTTGATCCTAAGAGAAATGTTTGATTCCCAGGATGTCCTTAACTCCATCGGACACGAGAATTCCTTTTCGATTTGAGATAAGACAATTTCCATTGACAATTTCATACGCTATGACGATCAATAAAAGCCAAGGTCAATCATTATCTGTTGTTGGTCTTATATTGAAGAAGTCAGTATTTTGTCACGGTCAACTGTATGTTGCTTTCTCTCGGGTGAAAAGTTCAAATGGTCTTAAAATATCTATATATATATATATATATATATATATATATATATATATATATATATATATATATATATATATATATATATATATATATATATATATATATATATATATAAGCAAGAAAGTTGTTTTTCCCCTCAAAAGTGTCAAAGGGCAAAATAGTCCACACAATATTTCATTAAGGGCAACCAAGTCTTCCAACTTTAGGGTATACTAATATTCATAAAATCTTAAGACTTTTACAAAAAACGTTAGGTCTTTTAACAAAGGTTTTATTTCAAGACTTAAAAAAAGATTTATTTTATAAATATATTTAAAAATTGACCTATAAATATTAAAAATTCATAAATTAAAAAATTATTTATTTTATGCAAAAAAATAATTCAAATAGATGTTGTATTACTATTCCAATATTCAAGTTAAAAAAATTATAAGTTAATAATTTATTTATTTTAAGTTTATTTTAAAAAATATTTTGTTTTAAGTTGTTTAATTAAAACTTTTTTACAATTTTGTAGACAACCCATCTAACTAATAAATTATTTTTTATTTTTTTGAAATAATAATTTTTAGTCAAATCTAAAAATTATTATTACCAAAAAAATTCAATTTAGTGTTTTTTAAATAATTATTAAGTGTAAATTACTCCCTCCGTCCCAGGAATTTATATACTTTTGGGTTTTGGGTTTTGCACGAGAATTAAGGAGGAATTATTATATTGAAAGTGTTGTGAGTGTGAAAATAAAATAGGAGAGAGAATGAGTGGAGAGAATAGTAAATTACATTACAATGGTGATGTGAGTATTAAAATAATGTAGGAAAGAGAATGAGTGAAGGGAATAGTAAAGATTCCTTTTCATTTTAGGAAAGTATATATTATTGTGGGACGTCCAAAAAGAAAAGTTTATATATTATCATGGGACGGAGGGTGGTATCCGATATATATATATATATATATATATATATATATATATATATATATATATATATATATATATATATATATATATATATATATATATATATATATACTCCCTCCGTCCCACTATACTGACACTTCTTTCCATTTTGGCGTCCCACTATACTTGACACCTTCCAAAAATAACCAAGTTTTTATATTTTTATATTCACTCTACCCCACCACTCATTCTCTCTCTTCATTTTCCACCACTCAATTTATTCAACCAACACTACTATTTACCCCACTCATTCTCTCTCTTCATTTTCTATCACACATTTTTTTTATTTTATTCTTTTTTCTTAGTTTTTGAACCCACCCCTTGGGTGTCAACTATAATGGGACGGAGGGATATATATATATATATATATATATATATATATATATATATATATATATATATATATATATATATATATATATATATACATATATATATATTGAGATGAGTATATGTTTCATTTTTAAAAAAACAAGATGAATACTCCCTCCGTCCCAGATGAGTGTGAATTAATTTCTCTTTTGGTCTGTTTCATGTGAGTGTGAACTGTCAAAAATGGCAAAAAAAATTTACTATTCCACCCACTCATTCTCTCTCCTACTTTACTTTTACACTCACAACACCAATCAACTTACTATTCCTCTCACTCATTCTCTCTTCTATTTAATTTTTCATACTCACAAACACCTCCTTCCACTATTTATCTCTCTTATTTTTTCTTAATTTGTGTGTCAAAAAATTTAGTCCACACTCACCTGGGACGGAGGGACTATACCGCATGATTTTTTTTTATTTTATCCCAGTATACTATATGTTGAGAAGATGAAAGATTGGCAAGCCAGATTTTATGGGTTTGACAAAATTAAATAAGGATTTATATCATGGGAAAATAAAATGTGGTTGGCGGATTTCAAGGCTAGCATATTTATATTTATAGACAAATCAAATAGTTATTTCAATAAATACCATTCAATAATTATTGGTGAAATTAATTTGTTATCTCTCTTATTAATTTTTATTTTTTGTCAGAAAGATGACTCTCATATTTCATAAATACTCCTAAAATTACTCAAATCTTCATTTAAATATTAATTGTAGAAACTAGATAGGAAAGGGTTATAGGGAATGGATGAGGTTATATTTGTTTTATACTATGTTTTTTATATTTTTTTCCATTTGATTAGTTAAAATATTTTGTTTTTTAAAAAGTTAGAATATTTTGTTATTATATACTCTCTCCGTCCCAGCCCAATTGATATCAATTTTTTGGGCACACAGACTAAAGAAAAGTAAGAGAGAGAAAAAGTGGAAGAAAATATTGTGAGTATGAAAATTTAAATAGGAGAGAGAATGAGTGGAAGTAATAGTGATTTGATTGGTGTTGTGAGTGTAAAAGTAAAATAGGAGAGAGAATGAGTGGGAAAAATAGTAAAAATTTCCTTCCATTTTGGGCAGTCTCCATTGAGTTGGGACGGACCAAAAAGGAAATAAGTCTCCATTAAACTGGGACGGAGGGAGTATATATTTTTTTGAATTTTCTTATTTTAATACAGTAGTTCTTATTGAAGATAACTATTATTAATAATAAAAATGTAACTGCTATACACAAAATATATAATATTTTTTTTTGAAAGAACTAAATATATATTTATTAAATCACCACCTGAAAACTAATTTCATTCAATTCAAGGGACATATTGAGATTTGATGTGATGAAGAATCCATTTTTTTTCATGGCCAACTGTACATTGTTTTAACTAGAGTTTAAAGTCCAAATGATCTTAAAATATTGATATTTAAGTCCAAATGGTCTTAAATATATATTTATTTTAGTGATCTCAATCTGATATTTGTACTGATAATATAGTTTTCAAAAAAGTGTTTTACAATGTATACAAACAACTCCATTTTCTGTTGTATTTGTATGAATTTTTGTCTTTTATGTGTTAGTAGCTGTCCGTGCAACGCACGGGAGTAACACTAGTTGATTTGTAATGATGATAAGCCAGGCGTATCTGATGTATGTACTGACAATTGACAATGTAGTCTTTAAAGAAGTACTCCCTCCGTCCCATTTTAAGCTTCACTTTTTGTCATAATGGGTATCCCGTTAAAAGCTTCACCTTTTCTAAAATGGCAAATAATCTTTACTATTTCACTCATTAATTCTCTCTCCTATTTCACTATTATACTCACAACACTTTTCAAATTTACTATTTCCTCCACTCATTCTCTCTCCAATTTTCAAATTACACTCACAACATTTTTTCTTCCCACCTATTTCCTTAATTTGCGTGATTTGAAAAAAGTGTGAACCTTGAGCCGGGACGGAGGGAGTATTTCATAATGTATAAAAAATACAGTTTTCTATAAATTTAAGTTTAGTTCATGTGTTTTTATACAAGTAACGTCCCGTGCATCGCATGAGTGTTACATTAGTTTGAATAATAATAGAAAGTTTAATTGAGTTCCTAACATTATTGTTATAACATGCAGTAGAGAACGTGGATAATCACAATATACACACGCACACGAAAACAAGTTTACTTAGTTTACCAATTTGATAACGTACACGAAAATAGGAAAAATAATACTCCCTTCGTTTCATTAATAACTTCACTTTTTGTCAAAATGGGTGTCCCGTTTAAAGCTTTGCCTTTCCTAAAATGACAAAGAATCTTTACTATTTCACCCACTCATTCTCTCTCCTATTTTACTATTAGACTAAGTCCAATAGAGGGGTTGAATGGGGGGTTGAAGGGGGTTTCAACTAGTTTAGTTTGGGCAATAAAGGGGTTGAAGTGGGGTAGTTGAAGGGAAGAGTTGAACTTCTCCAACCGGGTTGAATGAGACACGTGGCGTCTCATGATTGGTCCATTCTCTTCCCAGCACGTGAAGCTTTTTTTTTTTTTTTTGGCTGTGCAATGACACGTGTCGCCGTATTATTGGTGGGCACTTTATCATTTTTTCACCCAATTATTTAAGCTCAATTATCTCATAATAAATGATTTTTTAAAAAAAAAAAAAATCACCAAAATTCATCATATTTTTTTCCCTACAAATTGATATAAGTTTCATTTGATTTGGACACAAAAAAAAAACACTCATTTTTCAATTTGAGTTGAATTATCACCTAGTAAATTAATTTTTTTTTAATTTTTTTTTTCACCAAAATTAATCTTTTTTTTTTCCATACAAATTGATATAAGTTTCATTTGATTTGGACACAAAAAAAAAATAATCAAAGTGGTGGGGTATAGAATGATGAGTTGGGAGGAGTTGAATTTTAAACTAAACTAGCTTATTGTGGGGGGTGTAGTTGAGAAAGTAGTTGAATGATTAAGTGGATGGAGAGAGAAGATGAGGTGTCGTAATATTAGGGTAGTTGAATATATTTTGTGGGTTGGATTATTGGACATAGCCTTACACTCACAACATTTTTCAAATTTACTATTTCCTCCACTCATTCTTTCTCCTATTTTACTATTACACTCACAACATTTTCTCCACTCACCAATTTTCTTAATTTGCGTGCCGATACTAAAATGGTAAACTTATTATTGGGACGGAGAGAGTATTTTTTTCTGAGCTAACACTTTAAAAATTTAGTAGTACAAGTAATAATTTCATCACAAGTGTAAAAATAGTACTACAAACATGTTTAGCTCCTGAATTAATCGGAAGCTAACTCATAAGCTAACCCATGTAAAATATTTCTCTATGCTTTTATAAAATTTAGTGGTACACGTAATAATCTTATTACAAATGTAAATTAAAATGGAGTACTAGAAATCTGATTTATTACATTTTCTAGTGAAATTTTACCTAAATAAATAAATAAATGAATGAAAAAATTCTAACAAGCTTTTTTTAAAATTGTAATTTTCACCCACCAACTTAATTAATTTCTATTTTACCCCATTATTTAAAATTAAACTATTCATCTTATAAATTTATAAAATGACTGAAATTATTACACATTACACCCAAAATTCACATTTGTTGATACTTTTTTGAATTGATTATACTCTTTATTTCTTTAAAATAATTTGTTTTAATTTTCTTTGTATTGTGCCTTTATGATCGGTTATTTATATTTTAAAAAAAATAAATTTATTTGGTACACAATAGTTTTTTTTTTTTTTTCCAATATTATTTTTAAAAATGAATAATTATATTATTTTTAATACTAATTATGCTACTATATATACATCTTATATCATAATTTTGATGTAAATAATATATACAACTTTTTTATTTTATTTTTCACTTATTATACATGATTTTTTTAGGGTTATATATGAAGTGTAATATTTTATATAAGTCATTTACAGAATGCAATGTGAAGTTTAATTTTTAACATTATTATGAGGTAAACTTTTTTTGAATTAGTTGAGTTGAATGGTGAACATTACATTGCAATTTTAAAAGACTTGTTAAATATTTAAACAATTTTCGTTAAAAAGTTAATAATATCATTTTTACATCACATTACAACAATTTAACAATTATAAAAATTGAATTATAACAAAGACAAATTTAATAATCAATTGAAATAAGACAACTAAATTGCAATTATCAAAGAATTAAACCTTAAATATTAGTTCCAATATTTTAGTTAAACAATTAATTTTTAAAATTTCTTTCAATTAGTATAATTTAATCAAATCAACCGAACGGAGAAGTAGAGAACAAGGCGTACGTATATATATTATACATATCATGCTATTATTATGAGAAGAGGTCTTAACAACCACAACAAAGCTCATACACGTTACTACAAGTTAAGGATCGTCAAATTACACACTTCAACAAAAGCTACAAACAAACTGAAAATAGATTCTGCCGTTACTTCCTTTCGCCTCACTCACGAAGCTTCATGTTCTCCCTGCCCAACCAAAAATATATTAACACGCGATATTTATTTATGGACAAACTATTTACTTTATTTATTTTTTGATAATTTTAACTATTATAAGGTGGACGGAGGCAGGCCACCAAAATTTTCCTTTTCAGGAGACCCCAAATATTTTTTTTTCTTTTCAGAGGTGAATATAGTAAATTCGAAAATTACAAAATTCGCGCATGCCTAATTCGGCCCCTGGACAGAGCTAGTGAGAATGACTTGACTCCATGAAAACATAGATATAATTAAAAATAATGTGTGTGAAGGAGTAAAAAAAACTTACTTTCTTGGTGGTGATAAAATCAACAAATTTGTTCTTGGACTTTCCATTTGGAGATTTACGCGGGCCAGCAGCAGTAGTATTAGTTGTTGTTGTTGTTGTATGATGACCGTAGTAGTACTTGTTGATGAGTTTTTCCCTAACCAGTTTTTCATAAATATAAGCAGCTCCCATAAACTGAGGTAGAACCAGCCATGCCACAAATACTAGCTTCACTGAGTACCATATTGGTATCCTACATGACATGTATTTATATTTCCAACAACAAATATCCATCATTAAATTCAATTGTTGATAAAAAACAAAATTGATTTATTTTTTGAATATTCAATATTTATTTTGGGACGGAACGGAACGGAGGTAAACACTAATTACCATTCAAGAAGAGGCTGAAGGAGCATTTCCATAAGAGTGAGAAAGGAATATAAGATCCAATAAGCCAGCCACTGCTCATCGTCCACTTTTGATGTGCTCTCTATTGCTATCACCGACGCGTATCTAATCCATATCCAAATTCAATTCAATTCAATTCAATCAAATTATATTTAAATTAAGATAAGAGTAAAATCTGAATTAGATAAGCTAACTTACAAAGGATATAGCAACATCGTTGTAGGCCTGCAATATATATACATAAATATCAAGATTAATTAGACTTAATCCAGTTAAAACCAAATACTTATTGATTAATAAATAATGAATACAGTAAAAAAAAAAAAAAAAAAAAGAAGTTTACCCAGCAGCTGAATGAAGAGCGGTAATCACAGTCCATAAGCGACCCATTTGATTTTTGCCCTAATTAATCAGAGGATTATGAGATCGGAATTGGGAATAAGGAAGAAAAAGAGTAAAGTGAATCAAGTGGTGGTTTTGGTGAGAAAGGGGTTTCTTATATACGGAGTATAAAGAAGATTTGGATTGAAACCGATGGCAATAGCATAGAATGATTTTCTGTATAAATATCTTGGAAATGTTATACTCCCTCCATCCCGATTTAATATTCTTAATTTAACTTAATTTGAGACAATAATTAAAAAAAATAAATGTTAAAAATTTGAAAAGTAAAATATGAGAGAATATGAATAGAGTTTTTGTTACGAGAATGACAAGTCTTACTATCCATTTTATGTAATAAAAGAACTAAAAATCTTAAATTGAAACAGACTAAAAAAAAAAAAACCTAAACTGGGACGGATGAAGTAATTTTTGTTTCTTATATTAATTTGTTATAAAATAAATATCGCATTATTTAATAAAAAATTAACATGATGCAATTTATTATTATATTTTCTCCCTCAGGTTTTTACATTTTTTTTTAGTTTGTTATGGAATAAGTTTTTGAGTATTTTTTATTTTTAAAATACACAATGAGACTCACTTCCTACACTTATAATAATAACTCACTTATTATTTTTTATCAATTTTCTTTTTCTTATTTTACTTTTCATATTAATAACATTCATTTTTTTCTTAAAAATCGTGTATAAACAAATAAAAAACCTCATTGTAGGACGGAGAAAATATATACTCTATTCATCCCACTATAAACTATACATTTTCCTTATATAGTACTCCCTCCGTTCCAATCTAAATGTCCAAACTTTTCATTTTGGACGTTCCATTTAAAATATCTCATTTCCAAAAAAGGAAAGTTTTTTTCACTATTCCACCCACTCATTCTCTCTCCTACTTTACTTTTACACTCACAACATTCTTTCTCCTAAATATTCCTCCCACTCATTCTCTCTCCTATTTAATTTTTCATACTCACAACATTTAAACTTTTTCTCTTTCCTACATCACTTTTCTCTTTCCTACCTCACTTTCCTTAATTTCCGCGCCGAACTCATTTTTGGACATTTAGATTGGGACGGAGGGAGTATTACATTATAAATTACACACTTTTCTTATATCTTATAGAGCATCATATTACAAATAACACATTTTTTAAAATAAAAATATTTTATTACTTTTATATTAATAATATTTACATGTTATATTTACAATAACAGTAACAATTCAATTAATATTTTATTTTATTTCACTTTCTCTTTTCTTTCTTACTTTTAATACTATAATACTTAACTTATTATTAATTTTTTTAATTATTACAAAAATAGTAAATACTCCCTCCGTCCCAATCTAAATGTCCAAACTTTCCTTTTTGGGCGTCCCATTGAAAATGTCCCATTTCCAAAAAAGGAAAGTTTTTTTCACTATTCAACCCACTCATTCTCTCTCCTACTTTACTTTTACACTCACAACATTCTCTCTCCTAACTATTCCTCCCACTCATTCTCTCTTCTATTTAATTTTTCATACTCACAACATTTAAACTTTTTCTCTTTCCTACCTCACTTTTTCTCTTTCCTACCTCACTTTCCTTAATTCTCGCGTCGAACCCATTTTTGGACATTTAGATTGGGACGGAGGTAGTAGGTAGATTATAATGATTAGTGAGCAGGAAAGAGAGGAAAGAGGGCACGCGGCAAGAGATGGGGAAAAGAATAGGATTCTGGCTTAAGACGTGGAGATTTAGATTTAGCACCGGCCAAGTGGGCGACGGTGGGGCGGTTGCCATGTCTCTGTCCTAAGCTTAGTTCGGTGGAAGAGGGTATTGTACTATTGTACTAAACTAGATTTGTTTAATTTAGGCTTTGATTTTGCCTCGTGTGTTTGGGCGGCATCATTCTTTTCCCCAAACACAAGCCACGTGTTCGCTGTTTTTGATGTACTGTATATTGAAAAAAACTAGAATAATGATTCATTCGGATTTAAAATACTCACTTCTTTCCACGTGAATTATTTCTATTTTGGTTCGTTTCACGTGAATACAAACTTTTCAAAATGGCAAAGAATATTCACTATTTCACCCACTCATTTTCTCTCCTACTTCACTGTTACACTCACAACATTATCTCTCCTTACTATTCCTCCCACTCATTCTCTCTCCTATTTAATTTTCATACTCACAACATTTAATTTTTTCTCTTCTTACATTACTTTTTCTTAATTCCCACACCCAAAAAGTTAGTTCACATTCACGTGGGACGGAGGGAGTATTTACAGTTTGCACAACAGTTTTAATTTACACTTGATTTTGTCGGTTAATTTTAATATCAACTGTTCATCAAATTTGAATGTTAATAGAAATAATTTTGATATTTTTCTTGGCTCATCACGTATCTCGTTCCTTCTTTCAAAATGAACTACACCTCACTCCACTTTTATGTTTCATTGGACTCATATCCTTGGCATTCAATATTCATCCACAAAAGCAAACTTCTAATGGACCAGTTTCCTTTTCATGTCGGTTAGGCTATTATAATTATGGCCCAATAAAGCCACCCCTTGCCCGCCCACTTTTAACCCACAATTCTTTATTTGTGCTTTCCATATCCTTTGCGGTCTTCTCCCTCCGTCCCGGCAGTAAGTTCACGGTTATTGTTTGCGCGCAAATTAAGAAAAAAGTTAGTGAAGAAAATGTAGTAAGTATGAAAAGTGAGGTTGGAGAGAGAAAGTGAGGTGGAAATAGTGATTTGATTGGTATTGTGAGTATAAAAATAAAGTAGGAGAGATAATTAGTGGGTGGAATAGTAAAGATTTTTTGCCATTTTAGAAAGTGTGAAGTTTGTAATGAAACGCCCAATAAAAAAAGTGTACAGGTTGTAGCGTGACCGAGGAACGAGGGAGTATATACTATGGCTAACTTGTACTATTTCCTTTGTTACACGTGAGTTGATACTAAAAATTAAATTATGATATACGAATAAATAAAAAGTAGAAGATATAAACAATGAGAAAAAGTGTTTTTGAGTATGAAAAATTAAATAGAATAGAGAAAGAGAAAGAGAATGTGTGAGATAAATAGTAAGTTGATTGATGTTATAAGTATAAAAGTAAAGTAAAAGAGAGAATGAGGGCCCGTTTGGTAAAACTGAAAATTAAGCTATGAAAAAGTATAGCTGAAAAAAATATATGAAATCATTAATTTGCTGAATTTTAAAAGTTTATACTCCCTCCGTCCCAAAATGTTTGTCTCATTTGACTTTTTTGTTGAACTTTAATCACAAATTTATGAGAGATTAATCATGTTCATGAAATTCTAAAAGTTGTTGTTGATAATATTATTAATGGTGAATTAATAGGAATTTTTAGAATTTCATGAACATAATTAAATTGTCATATATTTGTGGTAAAAGTTCAACAAAAAAGTCAAATGGGACAAACATTTTGGGACGGAGAGAGTATTTGTTTTGTAATGACAAGTCACATACTCCCTCCGTCCCATGATAATATATAAATTTTCCTTTTTGGGCGTCCCACAATAATATATATTTTCCTAAAATGGAAAGAAATCTTTACTATTCCCTCTCCACTCATTTTCTCTCCTACATTATTTTAATACTCACATCACCATTATAATTTACTATTCTCTCAACTCATTCTCTCTCCTATTTTATTTTCACACTCACAACACTTTCAATATAATATTTTCTCCTTAATTCCCGTGCAAAACCCAAAAGTCTATAAAAAGATGGGACGGAGGGAGTATATCTGAATTTAATCAAAATTTAAACTAACACTCAAAATTTTGTTTAAAACATTTTCTTCTCACTTATATTTTCCTTCATATATTTTCAAATAAATAGTCTTATTATTTAAAATAACAAAAAATTATATTTGAGTAGTTTAAAAAATACAAAATAAATAAAATATCATTTATAAAATAAATATTATGAGCAGTGTTCTAAAGAGCGGCCTAGGCGCTAGGCGGTGGCCGGACGCCACGGTTTACGTCAAGGCGGGGAGATTAGGCGCTGGGCGTGCTGGGCGAAGCTAGGCGGACTGAGCGGACGGGTTATTGCCACGAAGAAAACGAATTCAATTTCGAAAAATCAAAATAAACTTAAACCCTAAGACCAGAAAGAGATCAAAAATCATAAAAAAAAAAAATTGTAATACCTCAGCAAGAATAACAAGGTATTATACTAGATCTGATAAATTCGAAGAGGATAGAGAGAGGGGGGGTGAATCTACCCATGAGGTGAGGGGCAGAGAAGGTAAGGGGGCGGAGGAAAGGTTGAGCCGAAATCGTCGCCATCGCTGCCGTCCACTTCGTCTCCTTCATTCAAATGCTCAAAGCATTGAAGGATTTGGTTTGATTTTGCAATTGAGGGAGGTGAGATTCAAGGCGACGAGATTGGCGTTGTTGTGGGTTTTCATTTGCGGTTAGAGAGAGTAAGAGAGATTGTCAGAGAGAGAAAGAGAGATTGGCGTTGTGAGTTTTCGTTTGTTTTGAATTTTTAAATGGGCCGATGGTTTGAAAAAAAATAAGAAACGGGCTGATAATAAGAAAAGAAAAGAAAAGAAATGGGCTGATAAGAAATGGGCCGGTGGCTATTCACTTAGAGTTCAATGTTTCTATGCAATGGAGTAAGTATCATTTGCATATAAATTATTTAAATTCTCGGCCTGCTTAGTCCTCGATTAGGATTGCAAAAAGACATCTTTTGAGTGTCACACAATAATTTGTAAAGTCTCAAAATGGAAATGAGACCCACTTGTCTCTACTCATAATAATTACCCACTTACTCCACTTTCTCTTTCCTACCCAATCATCTACACTCACAAAACATCATATTTTTCACCTTTTATCTTAATTCTTGTATCATCCCACTTTATGCATATTTCTCCTTGACAGAGGGAGTATGTGTTTTCATTGGTCTGACATCATATGACCTATCATCCTTACTATTCTACCTCGCTCAAAACAAATTAGTTGATATCTAAAATGGTGGTTGAATACCGGTGGTTTTTAGACACAAAAAATTGTACTCAGGACTATAAAAAAAATGCTTTATATGTTAAACTAAATTTTTCGAAAAAATATAGTATGGTTCCATTTTTCTAGTTACATCAAAATTTTGACCTCCCTCAATATAATTTCGAGATCCGCCACTGAGTTTCGATACATTGTTACCTAACCCTTAAAATAACCTTCATTTTAAAAAAAAAAATTATTTATTTATTGAAAATGTTATACAAAGCTCATTTTTCAATCACCATGTTTTATTCACAATTATAATCTTGAAGTCATATGATGGGATCATTAATCACATTTCTTTATTTATGCTATCAATAATATTTTAAAAAAAGTATTTTTTATAAGAGTCTCTAAAAACTATAAAGGAACATTCATTCAGAAAGGAATTCCTTTCAAGAGTCATTACTGTTCTAAATGGATTGTTATAAGTAAATATCACACTTTCACTTAAGTTTCTTATTCAATTTTCTATATGATCTTAATTATACAAAATAATAATTAAAATGATTTTATAATTATGTCATCAAATATGCATAATCCTTAAATCACAAATTACATAATAATATGATACATAAAATTGATACAAGTAATCTCGGGAGAAGGTTCAATTATTCGTTTCTCCAAATTTGAAATAGTTCGAGCTAGATCATCTGTATGGATATCAAAACCCAAGAACTTGAGCCTTCAACTGCCTTTTTATTCCCTTTTTTTTCAACATTATAAATGTTACTTTGTTTTCTTTACCGCGATTCATAATAAATTTTACTTTTTCAAAATATTAATGAGAATCAGTTGTCACACTCACAACACTAATTGATTTACTATATACTCCCTCCATCCCATAAAACATTACCCCTTTTACTATTTTGGGCGTCCCACTTTAAAGTCTCACTTTTCTAAAAAGGAAATTTTTTAATACTTCTTTATTCATGAGACCCACTTGTCATACTCACAGCACTTTTCAAATTTACTATTCTCTCCACTCATTCTCTCTCCTCCCACTCACAACACCTACTTTAATAACATTATTCCTTATTTTCCGTTCTCAACAGTAAAGGAGTAAAGTTCTATGGGACGGAGGAAGTTATATACTCCCTCCGTCCACTTACTTACTTCACATTTTCTATTTTAGGCGTCCAAATACATACTCCCTCCGTCCCACGTGAATAGACACCAAAAATCTTGGCACAATAACTAAGAAAAATGAATATAATAATGAAAATGTGTGGTAGAAAATGAAGAGAGAGAATGAGTGGAGTTGGTTGAATAAATTGTGTGGTATGAAATGAAGAGAGAGAATGAGTGGGTGGGGTAGGATGAATATAAAATAATAAATTCTTTTCCATTTTGGGCAGTGTCTATTCACGTGGGACATCCCAAAAAGGAAATAAGTGTCTATTTACGTGGGACGGAGGGAGTACTTCACACTTTGTTTTTTTACTTAAAATGGAAAGTTTTTATCAGTATTTCATCCACTCATTCTTTCTCCTATATTATTTTAATACTCACAACACCATTATAATTTACTATTCCCTCCATTCATTCTCTCACATATTTTACTTTTACACTCACAACATTTATATCATTATTTTTTTCCTTAATTCCCACGTAAACAGTAACTGTGAACTAACTAAGTGGACAGAGGGAGTATATGAGTATTTCATATCTCATTTTCTGTATTTTATTTTACTTTTATATGATAGACAGAGATTAACTTTGAGAATGAATTGTATTTGCATTGATCACAAGGCTATGAATTTATACAGTTACATAGGAGATATTCTAGGACTAGATTACAACAAATATATTGGAAGATTTATCTAAATATTATATACGATAAACATGGAATGAGAATATATCTAAGTATCTGGTGGATCTTCTCTTTTATTGTTAGCATGCCCCCGCAAGATGGACGACCGTGGAGAGAGTCCAATCTTGGAAATTAACTCAAGGAATCGTGCGCGCGGAAGAGGCTTTGTCAGAGCATCTGCCAGCTGATCCGACCCAGATATGTGTGAAACTCGCAGCTGGGAAGATTGAACTTGTTCCCGAACAAAATGATAGTCAAGAGCTAGGTGCTTCATCTTGGAATGAAACTTGGGATTTGCAGCAACATAGGTTGCTCCCAGGTTGTCGCAATAGATAGCAGGTGGACTGGAGATGTTGACAGCAAGTTCACGAAGCAAATTTTGGAGCCAAAGTACTTCAGCCGGTGGTGGCGGCCATTGCTTATACTCGGCTTACGTAGATGAACGGGCAAGGGTGCGTTGCTTACGAGAACTCCAGGAGATGGGATTGCGACCAAGGTACACGATGAAGCCAGTGGTGGAGATGTAGTTGTCGAGTCGCACCCCAATCTGCATCTGTGAATGCATGTAGAGAGGTAGGAGAATTGCGGCGAAGGAGCAGTCCATGAGTACTTGTGCCAACTAAATATCGAAGAACTCGTTTCAATGCCTTCAAGTGCAGATCAGTGGGTGCTTGAAGATATTGAGAGAGTCTGTTCACTGCAAATGATAGATCAAATCGAGTATATGACAAGTGTTGTAAAGACCCAACAATAGCTCGATATTCTGAGGGATCATGGAGAGGAGATCCGGACTGAGCATTGAGGGGAGGATGAGGCACCATGGGGGTTGGTACTGGATTGGCATCAAGCATATTGGTCCGTGTGAGTAAGTCTACAATGTACTTGTGTTGACTCAAAAAAATACCATGAGAGTGAGGAATGACTTCAATTCCAAGGAAATAAGACAAGGAGCCCAGGTCTTTGAGAGAAAAATGTGATGCAAAAGAGGAGATGAAGTTGTCAACAAGGGTGGAGTTAGAACCTGTGATGACAATATCATCTACGTAAACCAGTAGAAAGATGCAATCCTGTGAGTGTCGCAGAGTAAACAGAGATGAATCCGAGACGCAATTGTGAAAACCAACAGATAGAAGATAGGTTCGGAGTTCATTGTACCACGCACGAGGGGCTTGTTTTAAGCCATAGATGGCTTGTCGAAGCTTGCAGATGTGCGTGGGATGAGTGGAGCTGACAAACCCAGGTGGTTGAGCCATATATACATCGTCTGTAAGAGAGCCTTGAAGGAAGGCATTGTTGATGTCGACTTGTCGAAGTAACCAGTTGTTAGTGATTGCCAATGACAGTACAGTGCGAATGGTAGCGGGCTTGACAACGGGGTGAATGTCTACGAATAGTCGAGGCCGGGCGTTGATGAAACCCTTTGCAACCAGGTCGAGCTTTGAGGCGATCAACAGAGCCATCAGGTTTATACTTGGTGCGGAAGATCCATTTGCACCCAACCAGGTTATGAGATGGGTGCAGGGAACAAGGTCCCAAGTGTTATTGCGGGTTAGGGCATCGAACTCGTTTGCATACTGCACGCCCCGGGGTGTTTTAGAGCTTGGGCAACAGTGGTGGGGTCGGAGGAGGTTTGAGGAAGGGAAACATGTAGGTTGAGTTTGGTGATGGGTTTGGTAATGTTGTTTTGAAGCTAGGGTGATAGGTGCGTGTGTTGGTGGGGGTTCAGGTGTGGTGGTAGTAGGAGAGGGTGTGATCGTGGTTGCTGCAGATGTATTGGATGGGGTTGGGATGAGGCGGCCGCATGGGGGATCCGAGGCGCACGCCTGAGAGGCCGGAGCATCAGACGAATCAAGGTGAGGTTGAGGCGGGCGCGTAGGGGTGGAGTTGATGCGGGCGCCCGGCAGCCGTGGGTGTGGCACAGGCGTGAGGGGTTTGGGGCGGGCGCACGGGGTTTTAGGGGGCGGGCGCCTCAGCTAGTTCTTTGAAAGTAGAACCATTGGTGGGGTTATCGCCTTGGGTTTGAATGAGAACAGGGGAGGAGGAGGCACACCCGCCCGGTGATGGAAGGGGAAGGTATGGTTTTTGGGGTGTGTGGGGTGGTATTTGAGAAGGGAAAGACTGATTCGACAAATTTGACATGACGAGAGACGAAGATTTTGTGAGTTTTGGGATCTAGGCAATAATAGGCACTTTGTGTGGGGGAGTAACCAACAAATACACAGGGAGAGGAACGAGGTTCGAGTTTGTGTTTGGTGTAGGGACGAAGCCACGGGTAGCAGAGGCAGCCGAAGCTGCGGAGTTTTTGATAATTAGGAGGATGGCCAAGAAGAATAAGGTGGGGAGATTTCATGTTGAGGGTGGGGGTGGGCATGCGGTTGATGAGATAGGCCGTGACAAAGGCAAGGGGCCAGTAGGTTAGGGACATATGAGAGTGGGTAAGTAAAGATAGGCCGGTTTCGGCAATGTGTCGATGGCGTCTCTTCGAGTACCCATTGTGTTCAGGTGTGTGGGGTGGAGAGGTGAGATAAGTAATGCCATGGGAAACAAGAAGGGGATGAAGACCAATATATTCGCCTCCATTATCACTAAAGATGGTGATGATGGGGCGATTGAAGAATTTTTCAACTCGAGATTTAAATTCGGAGAACACGGAGGTGGCATCACTTTTGTGTTTTAAGGGGTAAAGCCATATATATTTCGAAAAATGGTCAACGAAGATGATATAGTATTTGAAACCATCATATGAGGTTATAGGGGACGACCACACATCACTGTATAAGACATCAAGAGGACCACTAGATTGAATCGAATTCTCAAAAAATGGCATTTTATGGCTTTTATTGCAGTCACAAGAATTACAATGAAAGCTAGAACAACTAGGAATTTGTAAATTGAAACTACTACTAAGATGACGCACAATGGACTGAGACGGATGGCCTAAGCGATGATGCCACGTTGAAGCAGCGGAAGTGGTGATAGAATGAGCAGCGGGAGAAGGAGGCGACCATTCATAGATGCCCGAGCTAGAACTGCCTTCCAAGAGTGTGACTCCCGTGCGAAGATCCTTCACAAAAAAGGAAGACGATGAGAAGGAGACAGAACAATTATTATCAAGGCAAAATTTAGAGATAGATAGAATATTACGGGACACAGAGGGAGCACAAAGAACATGATTAAGTGAAAATTTAGAAGTGGGTGTAAGGAGAGTGGTGGAACCAGTATGGGTGATAGGTAGGCCGGATCCATCGCCAATGAGAAGCTCATCAGTCCCATCGTATGGAGAGTGAAGGGCTAGGTTGTTGAGATCGTTGGTTACATGGTGAGTTGCCCCACTATCAAAGAGCCAAGGTTTTGGTAGGTGGGTGGAGGTTGCGGTATGGGCACTAGGCTGATTTGGTGGGCGGTTGGTGGTGGTTCGGTTGTTGTTGGGAGGGGGAGGGAATTGAGCATTAGGGTAAACTTGGCGGAAGGCGTGACATTGAGAGAGGAAGTGACCGTCACGTCGGCACCATTGGCAACGACCTTTGTATGGTTGAGGTGAGGAGTTGGTGCGAGGGTTGTAGTTGGTGTTGGTGAGTTTGAGGACATGGGAGAGGGAGACGGCAACAAGGGGATGGGTTGGTTCGGCTAGGTTGGGAATGAGGGTGAGATCGGTGGTAGCCATGGAGGGGGATGGCGGCAGCAGCTATGCAGGGGGTAGGGTTTTTTGATCGTCAATGCTCTGATACCATGATAGACAGAGATTAACTTTGAGAATGAATTGTATTTGCATTGATCACAAGGCTATGAATTTATACAGTTACATAGGAGATATTCTAGGACTAGATTACAACAAATATATTGAAAGATTTATCTAAATATTATATACGATAAACATGGAATGAGAATATATCTAAGTATCTGATGAATCTTCTCTTTTATTGTTATCATTATATTCGTATCAACTTACTTTTTTTTCTCTTAATTCTCGCGTATTCAATTTTAATAACATTTATTAAGGCTATGGGAGTGACGGACGGAGGAAGTATACTGTTTTGTACACTGACATAGCTGTTTCTAACTAATAGCCTCGATTAGACCAACATAATGAAATGATAAAATGGGCCTCTAGGTCGGGTCAGGCTTCCTAGCTGGATTTAATTTGTACACTGACATAGCTGTTTCTAACTAATAGCCTCGATTTATTGCGGCCTTAAGGCCTCTTTAATTGGGTCAAGGCTGTAATGGCCCATGTTTCTTAAGATCCACCAACCAAAGAATATGTTGAAAGATTAAAATGTTTCTAATTAACGTATGTCTCCCATAATACTGTACAGTCAACCCCTCATCTATCTGTGTAGGATAAATGGTAGTTGTCCACCTCATCATGTGAACAATACTATAAATAATGTCAATTGTCAAATTTCTCATTTTGCCCTTATTAAGTTGTTCCTTTCCTATTTTGCCCTTAAAAAAAAAATTAAATTTAAAAAAAAAATGTATCCTCGGACACGGGCTTAATTATAAAAAAAAAAAAAAAACGTGTCCTCGGACACGACTAGTATTAGATATATTAGATAGGTAGACAATTGGGGTACTGAACCTCCAATTGCCACCCTAGATATGGATCTGATATGTTAGTCAAGTAGTAACAGAAAATTTAAAATCCTTCGATCAATTCTTTGTGGTAGAATTATCTTTTGCTCTCTTCCGTATATAAAAATTATACATTTGTTGAAGATTAAATATGGGTCACGTGATAGTGTAGTCCAATCGACTGCACCACCCGCCTCACATTCTCCATAATACTCTATAGATAGAGAGGTAAAGTTCAAGATCGTGTACTAAAGAATTAACAGTTGGAGACTTGAGCTTGATCTGAAATCGCGGATACCTACAAGTGAGCATTGCTTAGGACATCTAGCCTTCCAAGTCCAACAAATAAGAAGATACTATATGTGATTGGAGGTTGACTGTAGCACGATAAAAATTCGGATCAGATCAGGCAGGAAGGAACAAAAGTTGGTCCAAACATGAGTTGCATGGCCGTGCATGTCATTTAGCATGACGGTGCATTAGGTCGAAGGACGTTTTTGGTTTTGATTTTATTTGTTAAGTTAGGACTCATACAATATTATAAGGGTCATTGCCCCATAAGTTCAATTTTTTTTTTTTTTAAATCTATGTTCAATAAGTTCCTTTTAAATGTTGTATTATGATGTTGTATTATGTTTCGAAAATACAACATCAATTAAGGTCATAATGTTGCATTCAGGCGGCCGCCGGTGACCGGAGTCCGAAGCCCATGGATCGGCGACCAGATTCCGACCTCTGGCGACCAGATTTCGGCGACCGGCGGCCGAATTCCGGTCAAAATTGCCGTATTCCGATGAAAATTGACCGGAATCCGGCATGCGGCGATAGTAGACAGCGGCGGCGGAGCTGGGCTGTGACGGAGGCGGTGGTGCGGATGCAGTATTATGATTTTAAACTATTGCATAACTAAATGGTGTATAATACATAATACAACATGAAAATTTATGGGGCATTTTATTACAATGAGGAACTTAGTAGGAATTGATTTGTTTCAAAAGAAATTTATGGGCAAATTCCCATATTATAATTACTATTATTATTTTTGTTTATTTATTTTGTGATAGGGGTAATTTAGTAATAAGGATAGTTAAGATTTTTATTATTTCTAAGGGGTTTTTAGAATCTTCTTTTGTTAATAGTATAAAAACCAGGGAAAACTACCAAAAAGTCTTAATTAGAAAATCTTATATTCAAAAAGTCCCAAGAATAATTATTCAATCCAATAAGTCCCAAATTGAAATATTAATAGCCCTAGATCAAACAACCAAACAGACGCACAACCCCTGATGGTGCAGGAATATGTTTTGGGCTCAGGAATTATGTCCAGCGAATGATTGAGCTAGCTTCGTGACCTGCACACCACAAGAAAGAACCGAGAAACTGCGTCGGGGGTCCTCCGGCAAGCCCCTCCGGCGTGAGAATCAGCGAATGGACTGGAAAATGGTGTAAATATTATGGAGAATGTGTGTGTACGTAAATATGCAGAAAAGCATTACCTTTATCCATGTTTCTGTTCCCATATTTATAGTGGATATAGTGGTATTAGGGTTTTCATCTGAACCGTTGGATTGGGTTGCTGCCAACCGTTGAATCATCTTGATTCCCTAGGCGTACACGTGTCACGCCGTGATTTCTCCGCCTATGTAAGGACACTGTGGTGTCTAACACTGATAAGTAGTTTGGCTTATAAAGGAAAGTCAACCTGCACGCCTTTTGCCATTATTACTGTTTCCATGATTGCACGCACAGAATGTCCCAGTGTCAGGTCAGGTTTGACCTTACCCCAATATAGCTAATTAATCAAGCTTATTGAGGAAGCTAAAGGAAGGGACGACCTGGAGCTGTATGTCCAGGAGGGTCGTCGCTTCATTAGGACTCAACGAGTGGACGAGTGAGTCGGATCGCTCAGTGGCGACGACCGTCGTTCCATGTTGGAAAGGACTGGCTGGTGAAGGGGAGGCTCGTCGTCAGATGGGCTTGGTCGCTCATTGGCGACGACCGCCATCTAGCGCATCGACGGGACATGTCTCCCAACCTTGATGGGCTTCAATGATCTTGATCCATTTGTGGGCTTGATAGCCCAAAGCTCGTAGATATATATTGGGCCCGGCCCATCACAAAATATCCCGTTCAGTGGCCCCCAACTCATGGGTCGTCTTGACGGGCCAGGAGTTCGCGCTTTTTCTTAGGGTTATCCGTACGACCGTCAGTTTTGAAATTTGAATTGTGGTGACGTCAGCATTGATGACGTGGATGGCCAGGATTCCTTCATTAATGGACACGCGTCCCATGATGGGACATTCTTCTTGGAAATCACAGTGGGTATTTAATGCACCCATCATTTCGCCGTTTGGATTTCCCAGGTACAAACCCTTCATCTTCCCCACATATAAAAGCTTCCCCCTCCTCCATTTTAAACTTTTTGCGTCAGAATCTTTTGAGAGCAAATAGCAAGGGCGATTTCCGGCACCCAGCAAGGATCACTCCGGCCACCGTGCAAACGTTTTTCGGCGACATTGACTGTTCTGGCTTCACCACCTTTGAACAACCCAGCGGCGTGGATTAGGGATTTATTTGACTTACCGCCGGCAAACTCATCAGAAAACGCATCTTCTAACCCAATACCAGGTAATTTCTTCGTTTGTTCTTCATTCTCTGGGTTTTTCTTGGGGTTTAAGAATTTGCTTTATGGGACCCAAAATGGTGAGCTTCGAGAGAGGAGTTAAATTTGGTTTTGGGTTAAATCAGAGGGTTTATAAATGTGCTAGGGGTATTTGGAGGGAAATCCCATTGATCGAGTGTTCTTCGATTCTGGTAAAGTTCAGTTTTGAAAATGAGAGCCTGGGTTTTCCCACTGAAGAGGTCCTTGGAGAATTTGAGGAAGATGACCCAAGGGTAACACCTTTTAGGTCAATGAACGATCTACCCAACCACATCCAGACTCATTACTCACTGTCCCGTCGTGATTCAGTTAGGGATTTGGTCTTAGGGGAATCTAGGTTGCCCTTAGATAGGTCGTCGCCTACGGATGTTAGGACTGATTCCCCTTCCCTTTCTCCTTGTTTTATAGTTATGGATCACGACGGCCATCCTAATCAGCCTGCTCAAGAAGCGATCGAAGCCAGCACAAGTGCTGGGAGTGCTCGTATTGTTGACGCCTTTCTTACCGGAGTACGAGTCGGGAGAAATGAACGAGGCTTCGAAGGTGGGGCACAGGGTGACTGGGCCATCACCAAGGTCAGCACGAGGACTCCAAATACCGGGAAGTTGATGATTGACTCCCTACGAGACTCTTTCAGGGTTCATGCTGCATCGTACATGCTTGAGTATCTCAGCCAAAAGGAATATGAGCCTCTTAGGCAGTCCCTCCTAACCAGTAAAGTGAAGGTTGCCTTCTTTTATAAGCAATTTGAGCTTGGCCTGAGGTTGCCTTTAGACCCTTTTATCAATGAGTTCCTTGAAGACTCAGGTTGTGTGCCCATGGAGCTAAGTGGCAACGCAGTTAGGATCTTGTCTAGCTTCATTGTGGTCTGCAGATTTCTTGGCTACGAGCCATGTAATAAAGTATTTCGCAAATACTACCGGATGACCCGAACTACCTTGAAAGGAAAATCGGTAGTGAGTGTGTCCTCAATCAGAAACGTACAAGGCTTGTTTTTGGACACTCAGAACAAGGTATATGGTTGGGATCACCATATGATCTTCGTTGAAGGTAGGGAAGGTTGGAAATTTCCTTTTCCAGAGAGTCAAGACATGGTTGCAGACGAGCATGTGTGGGCGGCGCCTTGGGCCGACGAGCTGAAAGAGACGATTGATAATTTGCTGAGTCTTGGTTGGGTGTCATGGCAAGACATTGAAGCCTCTCATTGGAGATATATAAGGGTCGGCATTATGTCCAGGCCGTTGAGAGGCCCCGATCCCTTGGTGAAAATTGAACTTGATGCTCGTTACCCAGTCTGGGTCGTTCACGACGACTTAACCTGGGAAGAAAACTGCATAAATTGTGCCGGTGCCCGCCTTGACCATCCTGAAGAACATTGCGAAAACCTTGAAATGACTGGGGGTTGGGTTCTTAATACTTGCCTATTTATTCTGATAATTTGTTTCTTTGTCTCGTCGCGAAGGACTTAACCTTTTTCTCTGTTTTTTACTTGACAGTTCTCTCTGCAAAGGATATCGACCACATTAAACGGGACATCATGAGTGGTGCGATCAGAGCCAACGATAGAACCAAGTCGAAATAGGACAGGGCGGCATCCAACGCCATCTACGACCGCCAAGAGAATATGATGAAAAGGAATGACCAGCTGCCCAAGGACAACCCTGTTGGCGCCATCCCCATGATTAAAAGGGAACCCGTAGTTGGGGGGCTGATTACTGGGGGTCGTCAAGATGTGGTTGACGAACTTGAGAAGACGACGGGCGATGGAGCCCAAGCAGCTGGGACAAGTGTAGAAGGGGACCGACAGTTGGTCATTGTTGATGGGGTGCATGTGGGCCCAGAGACCGTTGGAAGCTCAGACTCCAATCCGGAGGTCGTTGGTGAGGGGAGCCACGTCTCCAGGAAGAGGAAAGACCACCCCGCTGGCTCTGGGGGAGAATAGGAGAGAAATAAGAAAGCTGCCAACGACCCCGTTAGCTCCTCCGACCCCTCAACTCCTCGGGCAGAAACTCTTGGCTCGTCGTCAGTGGTTCTTACTAGGAAGCAGGCCATGGAAATGGCAACCAAGTTGGCCAAAGTCCCTCAGATCTCTGGGATTCCTTGCTTGAAAAGAAGTGGTCCTGCTCTCATCCTGGGAGCGGCTATGACAAAATGAGGCAGGGACGTTGAGCTCGTCCGTCAGATGAGGGAGGCCAAGACGAAGCCTGAGACCTATCACGCTCGCTTCGGGCTGATGCAAACTGAGGTAGTTCAGTCTCCCGCTTTTCATGCATCTCTCGTCGTTTTATACTTGTAATAATAATGACCTCGTTGCTGCAGATGATGTCAATGATGGATGCCATGACGGAAGACTTCAAGGCATGTCGGGACGCCGAGCAGAAGGATAATGAACAGCTGATCCAGTCTGTTGGGGCCAAGGAGGCTGCTGAGAAGAAGCTGAAAGGAGCCGAAGATAATGTTGTCCAACTGACCACTGCCTACGAGTCACTGATGGCTCAGAAAAATGAAGTTTTGAAGGATGTGGAGACTTTGAAAGCTGCCAAGGCCAAACTGGAGAAGGAAGGAGGGATCTTGACCACTGGCCTCCGTGCCGCCGAGGCTAAAGTTGAGAAGTTGACATCTGATTACGAGGCTGCTCGGGTTCAGATCAAAACGATAAGGGCTGATCATCAGGTTGCTCTGGCCGATGCTAAGCTGGATGCGATGGAGCAGTTCAAGAGAGGTGACGAGCTTCTTCAGGTCGTCACTGAGAAGGCCCGAGGTTTCTTCCAGGATGGGGCCAAGCATTTGGCAAGGCGGATCCTTGCGGATCCAGAGACCAAGGATTTGGTGTCTACGAGGAAATTGGCCGACCTCTGCATTGAACCGTCGTATGACCAAGAGGCTCGTTCAGTCCATCCTCTCGTTCCCTTTAATGACAATGACTTGCTCATCATCAAGGAAGACGACGAGAGGGACGGGAAGGACGAGTGGCCCATTTCCGCCATAGACCCGAAGAACTTCAATGCTTATTATGCCTTCTTCCTTGGAGACGGTCCTGATCCAGACGAGGCTCCATCTAACACCAACGATCCCCAGTGATTTATTCTTCTGAAATGACTTGTGATGTCTCAAACAATGTTTCACCCTGATTTGGTGGTTGCAAACAATGTCTCAAACAATTTTTAAGTTTTCGTAATGTATTTAACCTGTTTCCTCGTTGTTTAGAGGGGGTCGTACAGTTTGCTTGATGTTTTTGTTATTCAATGCCTTAGTTTCTTGTTTGTTAATCTTGTGTTAACGTAGATAGCATATGATAACTTATTGAACGAGTAAGTTTGAGGACAAGTGTGAATGGTCATCGTAAGTGATGACCAGAATTTGGGTCGTCCTAATGTGGCCGGCCTTTGTTCATACTTGTGTTTTCTCAACTTCTCAATGGCTCGTAGGAATAGTACGAAGGTCCGTAGGTATTTGCTCGTAGGCAAGATTCCAAGGATGAGTCATCTTATTCCGTTATAGCAATCGACGAGGTCTGGCCTCGTCTAGCCTTTATACTTGGCTAAAGTGAATGTGAGTGTCGAAGTCTTGGCTTCGACTGATCTTTATACTTGATCAAAGTGATTGCAGGGGTCGAAGTTTTGGCTTAAACCGATCTAAGTGTCTTGGGTTTGTATAGAATTTTCAACAAAGCGACGAGTTTCATTGATAACTTTTGTTGACGACCTTACATTGACTTCCAATCACTTTTTAAACTAACGGGATTTATAGTTCATCCCTTACAAACATTCAAAAACTACAACAATTTCCTTTTGACAGGAGTTAAGTAAAGAACCACAAGTAGGGTGCCCTGAGGGCGCTGAGGGACGACGATCTTCAGAAATAATACTTCATGTGGTGGTTGGCGTGCCACGGATGTTTGAGTTGTTCACCACTTGGTTTAGCAAGGCGATATGTTCCTTCTCTAACCACATTGGTGACGATGTAAGGCCCTTCCCAGTTGGGGGAGAGTTTGTTCTGACGAGCCTTAATTCCTGTTGCTTCAATTTTTCTAAGGACGTGATCTCCAACCTTGAAAATTCTTTTCTTCACTTTCTTGTCGTGGTACGCCTTGGTTCTTCTCTTGTAATTTTCCATTCTCAGTTGAGCGTCCAATCTTCGCTCGTCCACAAGGTCGAGGTCGACCTGTCGGTTGTGGATATTCTTCTCAGCGTCGTAGAATGCTACTTGATCAGTCGGAAGCTGAAGCTCGGCGGGAGCCATGGCCTCAGAGCCGTAGGCTAAAGCGAATGGGGTTTCCCCCGTAGGCCCCCGGGTGGTTGTGCGGACTTCCCAGAGAGCTGAAGGGAGTTCGTCCAACCATCTCGTATCCCGTCCTTCCAAATTTTTACATAAGGCTGACAAGACGAGCTTGTTTGCTGCTTCAGCTTGTCCATTGCCTTGGGGATAGGCAACAGACGACTTGGAATGCTTGACGCCCATTCTGTTTAGCTCTTGTTCAAACTTCCTTGAAAATTGTAGACCGTTGTCGGAAACAATTACCCTTGGGATTCCAAAGCGGCACCATATTGAATCATGGATGAATCTTAGGGCATTGTTCTCTGTAATCTTGTTCAGGGCTTTGGCCTCCACCCACTTGGAAAAATAATCGACTGCCACAATCACATACTTTACTCCTCCCTTGGCCTGTGGGAATGGCCCAATTAAGTCAACACCCCACATGTCAAACGGCCAGGCTGCCATGACTGGGGTTTGCTCTGTTGTAGGTAGTTTTGGGAGGTCGGCGAAACGTTGGCATGTGTCACACTTCCTTACAAACTACTTGGCATCCTCTCGGAGATGGGGCCAGTAATACCCCATGGTGATTAACTTGTCTGCCAAAGTACGGGCCCCAGGGTGGCCTCCGCATTCTCCTTGATGCACTTCAAAAAGCAACTTAACTACTTTATCAGGGTGGACGCACTTCAGCAATGGCCTTGTGATGGATAGTCTATAGAGTTCACCTTCTACGACCGAGAATCTGGCAGCCTTCCTCTTGATTTGCCTTCCAAAACTTCATCAGTTGGTAGCTCGTCTTTCTCAATAAAGGCTTTCAGCTCGTCAATCCAACATCTTGGGCCGTCTCTCATGCACGAAATCTTCACTCGATCATAAGCTGGCTGTTCGAGGTAGGCCAGTTGGTGGCCATGTTCATCCTCAGGCCATTGGTCAGTGGCTAACTTAGAGAGTAGGTCGGCGTGTTCATTGTCTTCACGGGCAATTCTCTGGATGGCCCAAAACTCTAGCCCCTGAATTAAATCGCTAACCAAGGAATGATATTTCTGTAGGGTGGAGTCGACGACCTGATAGTCTCCACGCACTTGGTTCACAATCAACTGAGAATCACAAAACACAGCGATCTTGGTGGCCCAAAACACTTAGCGTACTCAATTGCCGCTACTAGTGCCTCATACTCTGCCTGGTTGTTCGACGCCTGGAATTTGAACCTCAACACTTCTTCAAAGACCGTGCCACTTTCTGGCTCGACGAGAACGATTCCCGCCCCACTGAGATCTCTTGTTGCCGATCCATGTGAAAATTTTTTCCAACAACTTACGGGCAAGATCAATTCTTCTGGTTTGTCGTCGACCTCCTTGCCTTTGCTGTTTTTCGGAGGTAGCCTTTGGTCGTCATCAATACTGAATGATGTTTCAACCAGGAAATCTGCCAATGACTGTGCTTCTAAGGTTTTCCTTGCTCTGTACTCGATGTCAAACTCAGTTAATTCAATGCTCCAATTAAGAAGACGGCCAGAGCTTTCAGGACGATGCAAAATCTTGCGCAGTGGGGCGTTTGTGTAAACAATAATGGGGTGAGCTGAGAAGTAAGCTCGTAGCTTTCGTGCTGTGATGAGGAGAGCATAAGCTATCTTCTCAGCGTTGAAGTAGCGGGTTTCTACGTCGGACAAAGCTTTGCTTACATAATATATTGGCCTCTGTATCCCATCCTCTTCTCTTACCATTACGGCGGCGACGGCCTTGTCACTCGCCGAGAGGTATACAAATAAATCTTCCCCTGTAAAGGGGCTGCTGAGGAGTGGTGGGGATCCCAGATATTCCTTAAGCTGCTTGAAAGACTCGGAGCATTCCTCTGTGCACTTAAAATCCTTGGCACCTCGGAGAGCTTTAAAAAATGGGAGTGATCTCTCGGCGGATTTGGAAATGAAACGGCCCAAGGCTGCCACTCGTCCATTCAACCGTTGGACCTCTTTGATGCTCTTTGGTTCTGCCATATCAATCAGAGCCTTGATTTTTTTGGGGTTGGCTTCAATTCCCCGCTGTGAAAGCATAAATCCCAAAAATTTTCCTGCGGCCACTCCAAACACGCACTTGTCTGGGTTAAGAACCATACCATTCGCTCGAAGGTTGGTGAAGGTTTGCTGGAGATCATCGACATACTTTCTCTTCTTGGACTTGACAACCATGTCGTCGATATACGCCTCCAGGTTGTCACCGAGCTGCTCCTTAAACACTTTGTTGATCATTTTTTGGTATGTTGCCCCGGCATTTTTGAGCCCAAAGGGCATTTTTCTATAACAATAAGTTCCCCCTGCGGTCTGGAAGGCCGTCTTCGGAATGTCTTCTTCGGCCATCTTGATTTGGTGATAGCCAGAGTATGCGTCAAGAAAGCTCAAGGTCGTATGACCGGCCATAGAGTCGACGAGTTTGTCGATTCTGGGTAAGGGGTAACTATCTTTGGGGCATGCCAAATTCAGGTCGGTGAAATCAACGCAAAGCCTCCACTTCCCATTAGGTTTTTTGACCAGCACCACATTAGCTAACCACGTTGTGTATCCTACGTCTACAATGATTCCAGCACTCAATAACTTCTCAATCTCTTGCTTTATGGCGACCTCCTTTTCAGTTGAAAAAACTCTGCATCTTTGTTCCTTGAACTTCATTGTGGGATTTACTCCCAGCCTGTGGACGGCTACCTCTTCTTTGATACCCTTCATATCCTTAACTCTCCAGGCAAAAACATCGAGGTTTTGTTTGAGTAGGGAGATTATCTCTTCCCTCTCCTCAGTAGATAACTGAGACCCCAGTTTGATTTTTTGCTCTGTATAGTTTGGGTTAATGACCAACTCCGTTAGCTCGTCGGCCGGCTTCTTCTCAGGAGCGTCGTCTCTAAAGTCCATGAATTCAATAACAATTTCTTTAATTTTCTTCCTTGCCTCGGGGGTGAGGTCTGGAACCTCGTCTTCAATAAACTTGTCTAGCTCGGCCCCCGATTCATGGGCGACCAAAACTTGTGGTTCTGCAGCTTGGTCGTCTATGAATGTTTCGACAAAGGCTTCTGGGTCGTCGACATACTTGATGGTGGAGACAGTGGCATATGAGGTCGTCATTTGTTTAACTGACTTAGAGAGCTTCACAATGTGATCTGGGTCATCTATTTCAACAGTCCGTTTTGCCTTCAACACGTGCTCCAAAAATTCTGGGGCCGTCCCCAACACACATCCAACTCCCGCACGTGTAGGAAATTTAACTCATTGATGAGGGACTGAAGCGACGATCCCTAGGGCAGCTTGGCCAGGTTGGCCGAGAATGGCATGGTAGTCACTGACGACGTCAATCACAATAAAAGTCATTGTTTGAATAGTTCTCAACGGGTGATCCCCAATATCGACTGGAAGGTCAATCTGTCCCTTTGCATCTACCCTGTGGTTGGTGAATCCCTCTAGGAGACCTAAGTAGGGACTTAGGCGGCTATCAGGTAGACCCATACGCTGGTAGACGTTATAAAATAAGATATCTTTGGCCGCTCCGGTATCAATTAGAATCAGTCTCGACTCACAGTTGTCGATAAAATTAGGGATGACCAGGGTTTGTTGACGAGCCAGTGGGTTGGATGATAGCTCGTAGGGAAAAAAGCTTATCACATCGTTTGGGATTTCAGACTTTTGGGGAATATGGGGGGCTTTTTTCAGGTGATATATGGCGCTTTTGATTTGGTTTTTACTGGTTTCTTCAGAGATTACCAAGACCATCCTTGGTTGTCTCTCCGGAAGGTCGTTGTTAGCAGCTCGAGTGTTGGCTGCTTGACGATCCTTCCTTACGTATTCCTGAAGACGACCATCATCGATCCATCTCTGAATAATTTTCTTCAAACTGAAGCATTCTTCAGTGTCATGTCCCTTATCCCGATGATACTCACAATATTTATTCATATTTTTCTTCCCCTTCCCATTGGGGTTCATCTTTGGCGCCGGGCCAAAATCAACATTGCTCAAAATTTCAGCCATCGACACCGTCAGGGGAGTGTACGATTCTGGGACCTTTTCAGCTTTCACTTGCTTGCTTTTCCCCTTATCTCCAGCCTTGTCCTTTTTTGACTTCGTCGTCTCACCATCGTCGACGGCCTTCCCTTCTCTTTGAAACTTTCTTTCCTCGGCCTCGGCTACCGCGTATGCCTTGGCGTAGAGATCTTTTCGAGATTTGGCTGGGTGGACTTGTAACTCGTAATCCAGGGTGGAAGAAACAATGCCGTGTCTGAAACAATTGATAATTTCCCTATCTGTTAGGTCTTCATCAATATGGTCAACTAACTTCTTAAATCTTTTGAAGTAGCTCATAGAGCTTTCATTGGCCCCCTGCGCAATGTTGCTGAGGTCGTTGACAGTCTTGCGACGATCTCCCGCCGTTGCAAATCTTCCCAAAAACTTTTTCCTCATTTGTTTCCACGACTCATTTCTCCCCTTAGGAAGGCCTCTGAACCATCGTAAAGCAGCGTCTGTTAGCGTGCTTGTAAGGGCCTTGCACATAACATCGTCGTGTCCTGATGCTCTGGCCACCACATACATCTGAGCCTCGAGATGTTGCATGTGATCTATGGCGCTTGTAGAGCCGTCATATTGTTTCAAATCGGGAAGTTTAAAACCTAGTTCGGGAGGTCCCGTCTCTAGCATCCATGGTGCCAAGGGGTTCATGGTACCACCATCGTCCTCCGAGTCGTCACTATCCACCCTGTTTCTTTTGTTCGTTAACTCTTCCACCTGACGTTTGAGTCTTAAGAATCATATCGACTTCTCCGGCTGGTCCGGCTGGGGGGATCCTATCTCGACGAGGCCCTCGGGTAACGGTGTTAGACCGTTGCCTCTCGGTGGGGGTGGGTCGTCGGGAGATGGATCTCTCTCTGTAGCTTGGTGGCGGAGATGGCCTGTAAGATCTGGATACATCTCGTTCACGACGAGGGGGAGTACGGGTTCTTTTCCTATAGCTTGGTGCTCGTTCATTTCTCAATGAAGGAGTCATTAGACGACCCCGGACAACTTGGTTCTGGTTTACTTCAGGATTTTCAACTGCCAATACTCTATGAGGCTCTATCTCCTCATCTCGACGTTGCTGAGACGGTGCTCCTTCACTGCGACGCTGATTAATGTGGTCTCTGAGATCAATCTGGGGCACTAACCGTTCATCTCCCGTGGCGACGTCCTCCCGACGACCTTCTCTCCTTCGGTTCCTTCTCCTCCCCGACGAGACAGTATGGTGGGATGCCTGTGGGGCTTGGGGCGCGGCCATTCGGATGAGTTCGTTCTGGATTTGCAGGAATTCTTGAAGTGCATTTGCTCTCTCGATGAGGAATGCGGCTCTGTCGAGATGTGGGTTGGATGGGCCTCCCACATGACGTACAGTAGCTACCTCTGGTCTCCTTTCCAGTGGAGGTCGTCGCTGCCTCTCTTGAGCGGGTCTCTTCTCCCTTCTTCTTGCCGTTTGAAGGCATGTGTCATCAACCACCCCTTGTGACCTGGTAACCCTTAAATTAGGGTTCCTAGGTGGAGAGGGTGGTCTAGGGTTTTCTTGTTGGCCTTGCTGAGGGGGAAGAGGTCCACCTTCGTCTCCGGTGGATTTGCTTGTTGTGTGTCCGTCAGACACCATTTTCCAGGCTTTTTCCGGCTGTTATTTGGTGGTTGAAAGGTCACTGACAAACGTTTCCCGGTAATGGAACCAATCTGATGGTGCAGGAATATGTTTTGGGCTAAGGAATTGTGTCCAGCGAATGATTGAGCTAGCTTCGTGACCTGCACACCACAAGAAAGAACCGTGAAACTGCGCCGGGGGTCCTCCGGCAAGCCCCTCCGGCGTGAGAATCAGCGAATGGACTGGAAAATGGTGTAAATATTATGGAGAATGTGTGTGTACGTAAATATGCAGAAAAGCACTACCTTTATCCATGTTTCTGTTCCCATATTTATAGTGGATGTAGTGGTATTAGGGTTTTCATCTGAACCGTTGAATTGGGTTGCTGCCAACCGTTGGATCATCTTGATTCCCTAGGCGTACACGTGTCACGCCGTGATTGCTCCGCCTATGTAAGGACACTGTGGTGTCTGACACTGATAAGTAGTTTGGCTTATAAAGAAAAGTCAACCTGCACGCCTTTTGCCATTATTACTGTTTCCATGATTGCACGCACAGAATGTCCCAGTGTCAGGTCTGACCTTACCCCAATATAGCTAATTAATCAAGCTTATTGAGGAAGCTAAATGAAGGGACGACCTGGAGCTGTATTGTAAGAAGATACAGCGGAAGAGATAAAAGACAATTGGAGAATATTTCCTTGATATTTCATTCCATAGAAATAACACATATATATACACTACACAGATACACTAGTACATGGAATATGTTCAGCCACTATCTATACATGAACCTAAAATACCAACAGATCTCGGCTAATACCCCCCCTCAAGCGAGACGGCCATAAGGGAGGCGAAGCTTGATTGAAAGTGCTTGAAACCGTGGTTTAGGTAACCCTTTAGTGAAGGCATCAGCTAATTGATCATCAGAAGACACATATCTTAACTGCAAGAACCCTCGAGCCACTAGTTCCCGAACAAAATGATAATCAATTTCTATGTGACGAGTACGAGCATGAAATACCGGATTACGTGCCATATGCAAAGTTGAAATATTATCACAAAATAGGAACGGATGACGGAAAGGAATATGCAGCTCCTGAAATAAATAAGAAAACCATCGTAACTCTGCGGTAGTCGTGGCAAGAGCTCGATATTCTGCTTCACTACTTGATCTAGATACAGTAGTTTGTTTCTTTGCAGTCCAAGAAACAAGATTGGGACCGATAAAGATACACGCTCCAGTGGTGGAACGACGATCATACCGGGTCACCCGCCCAATCGGCGTCCGAGTATGCCTGAAATGGATAGATTCGAGGAGCGATAAAAGGTAAGACCCAAAGAGAGTGTACCTTTAATAAATCTGAGAATCCTCTTAGCTGCAACAAGATGAGTAGAACGAGGTTGGTGCATAAACTGACACACCTGATTTACAGAAAATGCTATATCGGGACGAGTAAGTGTGAGGTACTGCAAACCTCCAACAAGGCTCCGATAAGTGGTGGGTTCAGGTAGTGGGTCACCTTCATAAGATGACAACCGAGAATGTGGAACAGAAGGAGTAGAAGCCGGTTTACAGTCTGACATGTTGAACCGGTCTAGAAGATCAAGCGCATAACGCTTCTGACATAACTGCAATGTTGATTTATCTTGGGAAGCCTCAATTCCCAAGAAAAAACTCAAGTCACCAAGTCGTCGACTGTCAAACGTGGCACAAATATCATCTATCACGGATGAGACAGCCAACGAAGAAGATCCTGTAACGATGATATCATCCACATAAACGAGGATGATGGTGGTAGAATCAGTGGTGTGGCGAATAAACAATGATGAATACCGAGCGGTTGACAAACTTGTGACGGATCAAGAAATCATGAAGACGTTGAAACCACGCCCTAGGAGATTGCTTTAACCCATATAAAGCTCGATGAAGCTTGCAAACGGAGTTCGGTGAAGTGGGATCAATGAAACCAGGAGGTTGTTTCATGTACACGTCTTCACTAAGAAAACCGTTGAGAAAAGCATTTCGAACATCCAGTTGCTTAATATCCCAGCTGCGAGTGAGCAAGCGATAATACGGTCCGAATAGTGGAAGGTTTCACAACTGGGCCGAATGTCTCATCATAGTCGAGTCCGGCTTGTTGAGTAAAGCCCTGAGCAACGAGTCGGGCTTTATGTCGTTCAATTGACCCATCTGCCTTTCGTTTGACCTTAAAGATCCAATGACATCCCACAACATTCATATGAGGCTGACACAGAACGAGAGACCAAGTCCGATTTTTATGTAATGCTGTGAGTTCGTCCTTCATTGCAATACGCCAATGAGGGAATCTCGGAAGCTTGTTTGAATGTCCGTGGCTCATAGGATAACGGATCATTCGAATAGCAACTCAACGCGAGAAGGCAAAGAATATGGTGATGTTGCAGCAAGTAACTCAGACACAGCTCGGGAGCGAAGAAGTGGAGGTGAAGAAGTCGCAGATGTTTCAGAAAGGGAAATAGGAATATCCGCACTTGAAGTTGTAGAGGCCGAAATTTTGGTGCCAGGAGTACCTTCAGGAGTATTGCTGAGAAAAGGAGAACAAGAGGGGGTCTCATTCACCTGCGGTAAATGGGTTGGAGCAGCTGGTGAAGCAGGCGGAAGATGAAAAGGGATCGGGCTGTTGAGAAACACTCGCCTGGGCTGATTAGGGGAATGGTGCTGATGGAAGGCTGGACCCGGATCTTGAGCCAGGGCTGAGCGAGAGAAGGACATCCCACTCAGTGGCCGGTATGGGCAGTAGGCCAGCTGCTCCTGCTCCTGAAGGGCTTGAGCTTGAGTCTAAACCAACATCCACATGTTGATCCAAGTGCACATACGGACCAAATTGTTCAACGTTATCCCCTGTTAACAGTTTATTCACTACAAAAAATAACCCCTTTTATGACGGTCGACAGACCGTAGCAAAAAACTCAAAAACCGACATAAAAGATATTTGTGACGGTTTTGTGACGGTTTATTGCCCGGCTTAATTGCGTGGGTCACAAATACTTTGTGTCGGGTGGTAAACCGTCATAATTGTTATTTGTGACGGTCTTTGTTACGGTTCAGAAACAATGCAAAAGAAACTGTGTCATATGCTTAAAAGTTATGTTACGCTTTTTTGTGACGGTTATAACCGTCACAATTGATATATTTATTACGGTTATTTACACATCACCTAAGATAATTGTGTGCGGCATATTTGTTTGTGACCGTATTTGAACCGTAACATATATTTTTATGTGTTAGTTTGTTTACCATAATAATAAAACAATGCTAATATTTTTTTTAATATTTGTTACGGTTTAAACCATAATATATATTTATATATATTATGGTTTCTAAAATGGTGGTATAGTTTTACTAAATCATAATTTATAGAAAATATGTATATGAAAAGGAGAACTTTTCCATTCCAAAATCAACAATACCACAATAATCCCAAAGTGCTTAATATCCAAAAGAAATAATTTCATAATACTAAATATGTGCTAAATATATAACATTATCCAAAAGCCATTATAGCCATAGAGCCATGTCAAAAGATAAACTCTAAAATCACTAGCTGTGGAACTGTTGAAGATGTATCCTTTGCCAACAAGTAGAATCTTTCTGCCACAAATACTCCTATAAATAAAATATATAACACAAATATTCAGTATATATATATATGCATGCATAAGTAAAATTATGCTAAGGAAATTAGAAAGTAAAATCACAGTGAACCGGTGCAAGTCAAATTTCATGCTTTAGTTTCAAAATGAACCTCCACAACAAAAGTTTGGTGGTAATGAAAAGAAAATATAGTGAGCATGTAGTTCTAAAATAGACTGAAATGTGCATTTCTAGTGACCGTCTTTATTGCATAAGAGTAGCTACAAAACTGGAACAAAATGCATCTTTATTAATGGGAATGTTTGTGGAAGGGAGCTCACCCGCTATCCAGCACACCATAAGCATAAGGTGAACCAGATCCAACAGAGAATTTGGTTCCTTTTAGCCGTCCTCCTTCACTGTCCACATAATACAGGCCAGGGCCCTAACAACCACAAAACATAGGATTAGAAGAGATGAATCAAAGAAAGGCAAGCATCAAAGAAAGGCAAGCATCCTTCACTGTCCACATAATACAGGCCAGGGCCCATCCCACGGTAGGAATATAGAATGTTCGCAAGCAACTTAGAAGCCCCAGTGACAAAGATTCTTCTCTTGTTCGCAAGTTCATGTAAACTAGAAGCAAGCATGCCTTCACAATATTTTCACATATAGTTCACACCTCAGTTAAATGCCTCTTATCTAGCGGTTACTAACACTACAATATTGGGAACATCATTTGGCTTGAGGGGACTCCGTGAATTCCTACAGAAAGAAAAGGGTCACCAAGATAGAAATTTCTGATAAAGAGCAATGCCATACTGCAAGAAGTTCGAGTTCGGACAGTTACCCTTATACTGTCATCTCAGACACTCCTACATCTTTCCAAATAATGACTAATATTTTGTGAGATCCCAAGGGTCTTGCTCTCTGTGTGGTGAATGCTTTAACTAAACAAAGTCAATCTAAGATAGTCAAGCAGGTCCATTCAGTTCCAAAAGATGGTTACAAGTTCTAATCCACAGTCCGCTTTTGCAAAATAATCTAACAATTCGACTATTTAAGAAAGAATAAATAAAAGGAGAATAAGAGAGACAGAAAACAAGAAAAGAGAAGAAAAACAAAGAAAGAGAATCACACTAAAGTTAGAACAGATTCTTCATCCTTACTATGCCAAGAAGTTTAAAGATAATACCAGTAATAGAGCACATTGATCTATGCAAAATCAGAGCACGAAAATCTATGCATCACAATGCTTCTCTTGTGTATGAGAAAAACAAAAAGTTCCCCCTGCGTTGGTGGGAATCTAAGCTATGCTCCCTCTGTCCCAAAAGAATGTCCGGAAAATTTTCAAATTTGCACTTTATCAAGAGAAAATTTGAAAAAAAAAATCGGACATTCATTTTTGGGACGGAGGGAGTAATACATTTCTTGTTGTAAATTCTAATTACAACTCTACCCATATATATAAGTATTATTAGAGACGCCCGAATAAGGGTTTTAATTCTATCTTAGCGAAGCCACTAGGTAACCAAGTTTTTTCACGTTTTTCCTATTTGGTCCTTCATGTTTACTTCCCATCCCTGTTAATTAAATTAAATTTATAATGTTCGTCAACATAGTCACTTTCCTACGGTATGCGTATAATTAGTGGAATATGCTAAGAATTCTTCCATTTTCTTGATTTAGGTTCTCCTTTATTACAAATTTGAAACAACCACCAAAGAAACAGAAAGGCATAATTAAGTATGAACATGAGGTGCCAGAAAGCAAATGATGCATCTCGTATATATACCTGAGATAACTGTATCTTTGGTTGAAAAGAACCTCCACGCCTTCTGTACATATGTCATTTTTTTTGTGACTTGTATCTGATGCTGGATGAGATTTGCAGCATGCTTGTCATCTGGTTCTAAGGGTGAACCTGCACCCTCTTGTCTATATAGGTTCACCAAATGCATGTGATCAATTATATACTCCTCCACCGGAGAAAGAAAGTCGCCCTTACAATTTTTGTCTGTCCCAAAGAAATAGCTGCATTTCTAAGAGAGGGATTAATTTCGGTGCAGTTTGATGAAACTTGAAGCAAGCATGGCTACATCCTTGAAAAACCATTGAAAAACGCAACTCTCTTTTGGAATGGAGGAAGCACTTTGTAAATCCCACCAATAGGTGATGAGCAGAAGTAACTATTGACCTTTAACATAAAATTTTCATAACTTCTGTAGTAAACAAAACTCTGGTGAGCATACCAGGTCCAAACATATACAGTATATGGTGATCATTGCACCAATATTAACAAAAATAGAAACAATTAGTTAGTCAAACTGAAACAGTAAAAATTATGCCCTGTCCCTATACCCGCCCCCCTCAAAAAACCCAAAAAATGAAAAATGAATGTGAAAAAGAGATCAAAGTCGTGTACCAAGTCGAAGTCGAGATACAGTTTACAACTTTACAACATACAAATAAATAAAGCTTTGGGCTGAAGAATTAACATTAAAGGTAAAGTGGGAGGAAATTTATTCAATGATACTGCACATTCTCATGTTAAAACTTTCGGAAAGGGCATAAGGTTGGAATAGCAGTATTATTACTCTCTTTGCTCGGATTATAATGGACATTATTTCAATCATCTGCCAACAACAATGCCCCAGATAACCCAATAAATAAATAAATTGATAGATGTTAATAATCTTGTTGACTTGAGTTCCACTAATGGTACTCAATTTGGTTTGAACTTTTAGATCTATGTAGAGGAGACTGCAAGTAGCACCACCAACAACAATAAAAGACAAAAAGAACGGAGGTCAATGGAGTGTAATTAGTTAAAGTATATTACGCAATCAATCTGTCTTAGATTGTCCATGACTATACATGTCTGCCTCATTAAGAACACATGGAAGCTTGCCTTCAGAATTGCGAACACATTATCATTAATGTTTGAAATATATTATGCAATCAACCTAACTGCCTTAGATAGTTCATGACTATACAAGTCTACCCCGTAGTAAGAAGTAAGAACAAGTTTATATGACTACAACACGGAAGCTTGCCCTCAGAATTGCCAACAATTATCAGTAATGTCAACAACCGAACTGTTGTTACAGTATCATCTAAGAATATATTTTAAACTTGTGGTAATGCAAATATAAGACATCAACATCACGAACTGAAATAACAGAAAGGAGCTAGAAGATTACCTTGATGCCCAGATTTCTATGCCAGAACTGGCAGTCAGCAGCTCCTCCAGCCATTAACATATAGGGATTGATTTCAATGATTTTCTTCACAGATTGTGATGCTGTGAGTTAAGAATGAATAATGTGTCATACTTCTAAAACTAAAAGTTAACATGATGAAAAAGGAAAGTAGGAAAATAAAGTGAAAAGAATATGGTCCAGTATTCAAGGGACCTACTGTTAAGAGTCCAAGATCAAATAAACCTAATCGAATACACACACACACAATATCCATCCAAGATCAAGCCCATCATTAAATATAGAAAAAATAATACACATGTATTCAAAGAATTATATATACACAATTAAGAGTGTATATGATTCTGTGTGACACAGAGAGGGAGGGGGAACCGGAAGCTTACTGATCCAGAGCGACACAAGTAGACATTATCAGATAGCTGAGTGATTTTGTCCGAAGCTCTATTTGCAGCGTACATTCCTACACAACAACATCAACGATTTCGTAAACAAATTAAGTTCCTCAAACAGCTGAGAAATGCAATTTAACACTAGGGCATTTCATGAAATCGGCCATTGAGCAAAACCCACAAAATAGAAACAATTATTTTCAATGTGCAGTAATTAAATCGCAAAAAATAATGTAAATTAAGATAAAGGGTTGTTGAATCGGTGTTTACCAGTACTAGTACGAGAATCAGCGCCGAGAACAACGCCGCCGTTGTAAGTAACGCCGATGATGGTGGTTCCCATGGAATGGGCCTCGTTCAGATCGCTCATCTGGAAATCCATTCTTTGTAGATTGGTGCATTCGAAACTAAGCATATACTGAGAGAGAGAGAGAGAGAGAGCGAGAGAGAGAGTGAGAGAGCGAGAGAGAGAGAGAGATTACCGAGTGAACGAGGTGAGCGAATCAACGGCGGCGGCGAGAGCGAAATTTCTAGCGGCGACAATGGCTGGGAGGGGAATGAACGAGGGGATATTGGCTGAGAAAATGGAGTCGCTTAGGGCTTTAGGTTTAGGGCTTTCACGAAATTTTGGGAGGGAAGGGGTAGAGGGAAGCTTTTACACGAAATTTTGGGAGGGAAGCGGTAGAGGGAAGCTTTTACCTGTGTGAGTGAATTTTGGAAATTTTTTTGTTTATTTGATGCAATTAATGAAAATGAAAAAAGTAAATATTTTTATAAAAACAATTGTTACGGTCATATTAAAAGTATTGTAAATGGAAAAAAAAATTTGCTCGTTAAAAGCTTTTGTTACGTTTTAGAAAAGATCGACACAAAAATATTTATTTATCTCGGTTTGTAGAAAACCGTAGTAGACAATTTTTTATTTTTTACGGTCTTAAAAACCGTAATAAATAAAAGTCTATTTGTGTCGGTTCGACGGACCGTAACAAATAAAGTGTGATAAAAGACCCCTTTTTTTGTAGTGATTTATACTACTATCTTGCCAAGGAAAAGAAGACTCATCAAATAACACATGTCTTGATAGATATACTCTGTTATTTGATAAGTCTAGGCACCGATATCCTTTACGAATATTATCATATCCAAGAAACATGCAATGTATTGATTTAGGCACAAGTTTATGTGCATTGGTAGCGACAACATGAGGAAAACAAGAGCAACCAAAGACTTTGAGAAAGCGATAATCAGGTGTTCGTTTCCACAATTTTTGATAAGGGGAGAAGAATTTATGTTGACGCATAGGGAGTCTGTTTATAAGGTAAACAGCAGTATTGAACGCTTCAAGCCAAAATTTGTAAGGAACTTTAGCTTTAGCCATAAGACACAACCCCATTTCTACAATATGTCGGTGTTTACGCTCGACTACCCCATTTTGTTGAGGTGTATATGGACACGTCATTTGGTGTTTAATACCTTCCTTTTGGAGAAAAGTAGTAAAAACTCGACTAGTAAACTCACCCCCCCCCATCAGTTTGTACAACTTTGACAGTATGTATGGCAGAAATGCGTCTTGACAATTGATTTTCAATCTGTGTTTTGAAAGAGGCAAATATTTGCGTAACATCAGATTTATGTGTCATGGGAAAAAGCCATACAAAACGAGAATAGTCATCAACGATAGACAAATAAAAACGAAATCCATTCATAGAATAAACGGGGGCAGGACCCCAAACATCTAAATGTAGCATATCTAATGGATTCAACGCATTAAATGTTCGGGTTGAAAAAGACAACTTGCTAGACTTGCCCAATGGGTACCAATGACAACATTGTTGTTCATTAAGTTTATGACTCAAAGGAAGACTAAACTGACGACACAAAACTTTAAAGATAGGAGTTGACGGATGACCCAAGCGGGAATGCCAATTTCCTGACTCGTACGTTCACCAAGAAGGGCGACTGGATTATTTTGCGACTTGGAATTGAAAGAAAGCTTGTATAAGCCACCAGAGTTACTGCCAGTAATGATGATCTCCTTCGTCCGATTGTCCTTGACACGGAAACCACACGAGTCAAGTTCAAAAAAAAACAGTTATTATCCTTAGAAAATTGACGGATGGATAATAAAGGTTTATGAATACGTGGAACATAAAGAACATTGTGGAGATTAAAGGAACGATTATTGAGAGAGACAGAAGAACTACCAATGCGTGAAATAGTTAACTTAGAACCATTACCGATAGTAATTGCATCTTTACCTGAGTATGGATAAGATTCGGAGAGGGATGATGGATCTGGAGTCATATGATTCGTGGCTCCCGAATCAAGAATGTACGGGTCAGAGTAAGCCATATACGCAGAATTTGGCTGACACTCTCGACAGTCCCGAGCAGCATGTCCAACTCGATTGCACCACTGACAAGTAATAGATGGAGATGGAAGTATTCCAGCCCACTGTTGACCCCCACGAGCTGTTGACCCACCTCTGTGACCCCTATTATTGTTTCCATTCATACGACCAGGAGGAGTAAAGTTGGAAAAGTTGGGGTTCCAGATCCCATTGCCCCAATTACCATTGTTATTGTTTCCATTTCCCCTATATCCTCCATTGTTACCACCTTGATGTCGATTTCCCTGATGTTTGTTCCTCACATTTCGACCTCCCCTATACTGCCCACTACTCCGATTATGACCCCCACTGCCATTTCTTGCATTTCCCCGCAAGTGAGCCATGGAAGGTGAAGATGGAGGAGGGTTCGCCGCAAGAAGAGCCGTGGTTTGAACCACCGGAGTCGCATATTTCCGAAGGAGCATTTCTTCCTTAAGTAGTAGATCCGACACAATGTCCATGGTGAGAGGATTACTTACGTGAGCTGTGGCTAATGATGTCAAAAATTCTTTATACTCCTGACCTAGACCTCCACATACACGCTGAATAAGAACAGGTTCATCAACTGGGTCGCCGGCGACAGTGAGAGCGTCGGCAATTTGAGATGCACGAAGGAGGTAGTCAGCAATTGATGTATCAGACTCCTTTTTCAGATCATGGAGTTTCTCTCTCAATGTTTCGATTTGAAGTGCCGAAGTGGCCCCAAATCGTTTTGCTAGAACAGCCCAAGCTGCCGGTGCCGTCACACTGGAATTGAGATAGGGTTGAACGACAGGGGTTACCGTGCCCTTAATCCAGCCACATACCAGATCGGTGGCTGCTTTCCATGTTCCATGTTGTGGGTTTGCAGAGCCGTCGGCAAGCGTAGCAGCCGATTGTTCTGGGTCAATTACGAAGAGAAGATTATGGGTTCGAAGAAGGGTTTTGAACAAGGTACTCCAATTAACGTAATTTTCCTTTGTAAGGTACGTTTGGCCCATGATTGCAGTAGGATTATAGAAGATGGGGAGAGAATTGGCTGCAAAATTGGTTTGGGTTTGACCTGTGACGCCGGAATCCGAAGGATTTGACATCTTTTGGCCGGGAAGAAATAGAGAAGAAAGGATGGAGGCAAGCCCTAAAGATCAATTTAGCTGATACCATGTAAGAAGATAAAGCGGAAGAGATAAAAGACAATTGGAGAATATTTCCTTGATATTTCATTCCATAGAAATAACACATACTCCCTCCGTCTCGGAACAATCTTCACAAACACTGTTTGCACTGATTTTAAGGAGGGAGTATTATATTGAAAGTGTTGTGAGTGTGAAAATAAAATAGGAGAGAAAATGAGTGGAGAGAATAGTAAATTATAATGGTGTTGTGAGTATTAAAATAATGTAGGAGAGAGAATGAGTGGAGGGAATAGTAAAGATTCCTTTCCATTTTAGGTAAGTTTTAAATGTGTGAAGTAAGTTTTGGGACGCCCAAAAGGGAAAGTGTGAAGATTGTTCTGGAACGGAGGGAGTATATATACACCACACAGATACACTAGTACATGGAATATGTTCGGCCACTATCTATACATGAACCTAAAATACCAACAGATCTCGGCTAATATGTATGTCCACGAGGGTCGTCGCTTCATTAGGACTCAACGAGTGGACGAGCGAGTCAGAGCGCTCAATGGCGACGACCGTCGTTCCATTGTTGGAAGGGAAAGGCTTGTGAAGGGAAGGCTCGTCGTTAGATGGGCTGGGTCGCTCGTTGGCGACGACCGCCATCTGGACTATCGACGGGCCATGTCCCCAAACCTTGATGGGCTTCAATGATCTTGATTCATTTGTGAGCTTGATAGCCCAAAGCTCGTAGATATATATTGGGCCCGACCCATCACAAAATATCCCGTTCAACCCCATTAATGAAACATGTTTTATGGACTAAACTACCCTTATGTAAATATATTAATGCCCTAATCAATTGTAATCTAATTGAACACTTTTCTGAAATGAACGTCTTCTTGTGAGCGGGAGCCGGAGCCGGTGCATGAAGAAAGCAAGCAGGAGAGAATTTGAAGGAAGAACAATTACATTGATACTCCATATTAGGTTCGTTTCTTTTTATTAATTCGCCTACCAGTTCTTTTTTATTGGGTCGAGTTAGATACATATCAATAGGATTATTTTATTTAATTAAGATCCTAGTTATATAAATCTGTTATCTTGCATTCCATGGTCAACAATATGTTTCATGTGGAGAACCTTCTCTCCGTATCTATAGAGACGTTAACATAAACATGATTGCACGCTGTTTAGTGACTTGGGTGAGCAGGTGAAAAAGTATGGCTCAAGGTGTTATGGTTATATGTAGATTTGGCGGTGCATTTCGCCATCATGAAAATAAATATATGTATATTGGACTTGGAGGAGAAGCATATGCATATGCTGTGGAAGTTAATGATGAAATGTCAATTGACTTTTTCATAACACAAGTGACTAAAAAATGTGGTTTTACGTACTGTGGAGGGCTCGCCATTTCTGTTCAAGTATCACATGCCAGGAAATGAAGCAGTTCTCATCACTTTAAGAAATAATGTTGATTTGAAAAATATCATAAAGATGTTTAGAAACTCGTTACTGACAGAGATATTTATAGTACATCAAGATGGTGACAATGGCGAGAACAGGTGAAATTTTACTTGCTCATGCCTCAATCAATTTCCAGGGATATTGTTAACGATATTCGTCATGATTATGGAATTTCTTTATGTTATCAGCAGGCATATAGTGAGCAATTAATGGGAATGTTCTACACACGAAGAGAAAAATCTTTACAATGGGCAAAGACTTTAACACCATACTATATATATAGATGAGATTGCTCAAGGAAATGTTTTACGATCTCTCACTTTTCGGGTATCCCCATCAAACAACTTTTTATACAAATCTAACATCTTTCAAAGAAAAGACCGTTTGGCAAACCTATTTGAGCTCGAAACGAACTCTAATGATCGTGATGGTCAACAAGTCGTATTTCCATGGGAAGCAAGGGGCAAAATGGTCATGACTCATGGGGGTCAGTGGGCTTGAAGGTCTGATAATGGTGGTGGGACTCAAATTCAGCTCCATTGCTGATCAGAGCAAAACAGTGGAGAGTGGGGACATTTTAACTTTGGCAACATTTAAAGGTTAAATTCATAAAGGTGATGATGATGATGATCTATAATTGAGCCTAAAAGATGTTTTGGTACGACGGTAGTACTCTGTCGATGGAGAAATTATTGTTGTTAGATTTGTATAAATTCATAAAGAAAATGTTTTACGATCTCTCACTTTTCGGGTATCCCCATCAAACAACTTTTTATACGAGGTTAATGATGGAAATGGAAAAATTAATTCTATTAATTTGGAAACAGTGACTTGTATGCGGTGGAAGACAACAAAAATAGCATGTACGTACTCATGTTGCGAAGGTATGTGAGGAGACTAGGAGGAGCATAATGCCTTATTGTTGTCCATATTTTTCAACAGAGATGTGGAGGTTAGCTTATGCAGAGTCTGTACCAAATGATGATTTGTCACTTGATATAGATCCAAATATCGAAGTTCCTCAAGTGGATCAGTGTGATGCTCATTCGCAATTCACTCCTATATTGTCACCTCAACGTCCTGGTCGACCAAAGAGAAAGAATTGAATTTAAACCTCAACCGAAGAGGCCACTACACTGCATGCACACTACAAGGAAAATTCATTTTAGCTACGGCAAATTCCGTAGCTAAAATGAAGATTCCGTAGCTAAATCGTGTTTAGCTACGGATTTTTTCCGTAGCTATTCCGTGGGTGCAGGTTTGTCGCTAAATTGGGCGTCGCTATTTTGTAGCTATTTTAGAGACGGATATATCCGTCTCTAATTTAGAGACGGATATGGCCGTCTCTAAATTAGAGACAGATATGTCCGTCTCTAAATTAGAGACAGATATGTCCGTGTCTAAATTAGCTACAGATATGACCGTCTACGGATTAGCGACAGATTTTTCGTCTCTATTTAAATTCTCGTTTTATTTTCGAATCATTTTAGCGACGGATATTTCTGTAGCTAAATTGATATTTTTTTTAAAAAAAATTATATATATATTTAAAAATATATATTAATATATTTTAAATATATATATATATATTTAAAATATATTAATATATATTTTTAAATATATATTAAATCAGTCCCTTAGCTTTTTTTTTTTCAAAACAGTCCCTTAACTTTTATTATTATCAAATCAGTCCCCTAAATTTCTTTTATACTCAAATAGTCCTCACAAACTTCCACCACCAATCCTCACCCATCACCACCAGCAACCACCGGCAACCACAATCAACCACCAAATCTGAAAAAACAAAAATTACCATACTAGGTTTCCAAAATTTTGAATCTTTACAAAATCACCAAAAACATCAAAATCAAAATCCAACAAACCGAAATCTGAGTTTCCAAGTTTCCAAGGCAAAATCGAAATCAAACCCAAATCTGGGTTTATAAATCTCAAGCAAACCCAAACGAATTCAGATCCGGGTTTTGATTTAGATCGATAGAGAGAGAGAGAGAGAGAGAGAGAGAGAGAGAGAGTTTACAGGCGACACCACAACCATTGACGAATTGAACAGCCATAGCCCTGGCCGGAAATCCTTTGCTTCAAATCCTCTCACAAACCGGCAAACCTTCTCTCTGTTCGGATTGTGAGTGATCACGGATGATGAAGAAGATGGAGGTCGTGGTGTCGCCGGAGGATGAAGAAGACGGTGAGGGAAATGAGAGAGAGAGAGAGTTTACAAGCGAGGTCGTGGTGTAGCGGAGGATGAAGAAGAAGAAAACGGTGAGGGAAATGAGAGAGAGAGAAACCGTGGATGTGGATCTGATTTTTGAATTTTGAAATGTGGAAGGAGAGAAAGAGAAATGAGGAGAGATATAGGGGGGGAGTAATTGATTTTGTTTAAAATGATATGGGCCTTTGGATTGAATGTTATGAAGGGTCGGATCTTGCTTTGGCCATAATCAGGGTGAAAATTTAAACTCCAATCAAACAATGCCACATCACGTACTTATATTTATTTCACACTATATTATACACTAACTAAAATATTTATGTCTAATATTAAAAATAATAATATTTATTATTAATAATATTTATTAATAAATTATTAATTATAAAATTAATTAATTAATTAATATTAATATTAATATTAATTATATAATCAGTAATAATATTAATAATAGTATTAATAATAATTATTATTTTTTATTATTTTTTATTGAATAGGAAAAAATATTTTAGATTTTTTTATTACTAAAATTTATAAAAAGTTATCTAAAATATTTACTGCTTTTATTTGTGAAAATGGTATACGGCTACCTCGTTTTTTTTTTTAATTTTTTTCTACATTCTAAATGACATTTAAAGTGTTTTTCATCTTTATGAGTTCCTCCAAATCCAAATGGAAATTTAGTTACAAATATTTCCCATTATTTAGGGTTTTTAGGGTTTTATGTGTCCCGATCTTGTGAAAATGGTATACGGCTACCTCGTTTATTTTTTTTTAATTTTTTTCTACATTCTAAATGACATTTAAAGTGTTTTTCATCTTTATGAGTTCATCCAAATCCAAATGGAAATTGAGTTACAAATATTTCCCATTATTTAGGATTTTTAGGGTTTTAAAGAATGTGTCCCTATCTTGTGAAAATTGTATACGGCTACCTCGTTTATTTTTTTAATTTTTTCTACATTCTAAATGACATTTAAAGTGTTTTTCATCTTTATGAGTTCCTCCAAATCCAAATGGAAATTGAGTTACAAATATTTCCCATTATTTAGGGTTTTTAGGGTTTTATGTGTCCCGATCTTGTGAAAATTGTATACGGCTACCTCGTTTATTTTTTTTTTTAATTTTTTTCTACATTCTAAATGACATTTAAAGTGTTTTTCATCTTTATGAGTTCCTCCAAATCCAAATGAAAATTGAGTTACAAATATTTCCCATTATTTAGGGTTTTTAGGGTTTTATGTGTCCCGATCTTGTGAAAATTGTATACGGCTACCTCGTTTATTTTTTTTTAATTTTTTTCTACATTCTAAATGACATTTAAAGTGTTTTTCATCTTTATGAGTTCCTCCAAATCCAAATGGAAATTGAGTTACAAATATTTCCCATTATTTAGGATTTTTAGGGTTTTAAGGAATGAGTCCCGATCTTGTGAAAATGGTATACGGCTACCTCGTTTATTTTTTTTTAATTTTTTTCTACATTCTAAATGACATTTAAAGTGTTTTTCATCTTTATGAGTTCCTCCAAATCCAAATGGAAATTGAGTTACAAATATTTCCCATTATTTAGGGTTTTTAGGGTTTTATGTGTCCCGATCTTGTGAAAATGGTATACGGCTATCTCGTTTATTTTTTTTTAATTTTTTTCTACATTCTAAATGACATTTAAAGTGTTTTTCGTCTTTATGAGTTCCTCCAAAAAAAGATAGAAAAAAACTAAACAAATGAAAGTATATAGAAGAAAAGTCAAAAGAGGGACGGACTACCCTATATTTATTTTTATTTTTTTAAAAATTTTTTATTGACTAGAAAAAAGTATTTTAGCCTTTGTTAATCAGTGGTTTTTTTAGAAAAAGTTATAGAAAAAAAGATAGAAAAAAACTAAACAAATGAAAGTATATAGAAGAAAAGTCAAAAGAGGGACGGACTACCCTATATTTATTTTTTTATTTTTTTAAAATTTTTTATTGACTAGAAAACAATATTTTAGCCTTTGTTAATCAGTGATTTTTTTTAGAAAAAGTTATAGAAAAAAAGATAGAAAAAAACTAAACAAATGAAAGTATATAGAAGAAAAGTCAAAAGAGGACGGACTACCCTATATTTATTTTTATTTTTTAAAAATTTTTTATTGACTAGAAAACAATATTTTAGCCTTTGTTAATCAGTGGTTTTTTTTAGAAAAAGTTATAGAAAAAAAAGATAGAAAAAAACTAAACAAATGAAAGTATATAGAAGAAAAGTCAAAAGAGGGACGGACTACCCTATATTTATTTTTTATTTTTTTAAAAATTTTTTATTGACTAGAAAACAATATTTTAGCCTTTGTTAATCAGTGGTTTTTTTAGAAAAAGTTATAGAAAAAAAGATAGAAAAAAACTAAACAAATGAAAGTATATAGAAGAAAAGTCAAAAGAGGGACGGACTACCCTATATTTATTTTTTATTTTTTAAAAAATTTTTTATTGACTAGAAAACAATATTTTAGCCTTTGTTAATCAGTGATTTTTTTTAGAAAAAGTTATAGAAAAAAGATAGAAAAAACTAAACAAATGAAAGTATATAGAAGAAAAGTCAAAAGAGGGACGGACTACCCTATATTTATTTTTTATTTTTTAAAAAATTTTTTATTGACTAGAAAACAATATTTTAGTCTTTGTTAATCAGTGGTTTTTTTAGAAAAAGTTATAGAAAAAAAGATAGAAAAAAACTAAACAAATGAAAGTATATAGAAGAAAAGTCAAAAGAGGGACGGACTACCCTATATTTATTTTTGATTTTTTAAAAATTTTTTATTGACTAGAACACAATATTTTAGCCTTTGTTAATCAGTGGTTTTTTAGAAAAAGTTATAGAAAAAAAGATAGAAAAAAACTAAACAAATGAAAGTATATAGAAGAAAAGTCAAAAGAGGGACGGACTACCCTATATTTATTTTTTATTTTTAAAAATTTTTTTTTTTTACTAGAAAACAATATTTTAGCCTTTGTTAATCAGTGGTTTTTTTTAGAAAAAGTTATAGAAAAAAGATAGAAAAAAACTAAACAAATGAAAGTATATAGAAGAAAAAGTCAAAAGAGGGACGGACTACCCAATATTTATTTTTTATTTTTTTAAAAAAATTTTATTGACTAGAAAACAATATTTTAGCCTTTGTTAATCAGTGGTTTTTTTAGTAAAAGTTATAGAAAAAAAGATAGAAAAAAACTAAACAAATGAAAGTATATAGAAGAAAAGTCAAAAGAGGGACGGACTACCCTATATTTATTTTTATTTTTTAAAAATTTTTTATTGACTAGAAAACAATATTTTAGCCTTTGTTAATCGGTGGTTTTTTTAGAAAAAGTTATAGAAAAAAGATAGAAAAAAACTAAATAAATGAAAGTATATGAAAGAAAAGTCAAATTTAGAGACGGATACTAAATCATCTCTAAATTTTAGAGACGGATGTTGAATCTGTCACTAAATTAGAGACGGATTAAAAAATCTGTCTCTAAATTAGAGATGGGTTAAAATTTGTCTCTAAAGTTTAGAGACGGATTAAGAATCATCTCTAATTTAGAGACGGATCTGAATCCGTCTCTAAAATTTAGAGACGGAATCCGAATCCGTCTCTAATTTAGAGACGGTTCCTGAATCGAGTCTCTAATTTAGAGACGGATTACGAATCTGTCTCTATTTTAGAGACGAGATACAAAACCGTCTCTAAAATTTAGAGACGGAATACGAATCCGTCTCTAAATTAGAAGACGGAATCGAGATTTCGTCTCTAAATTAGACACGGATTCGGATTCCGTCTCTAAATTAGAGACGGATTCATATTCCGTCTCTGAATTAGAGACGGAATCTGAATTCGTCTCTAATTTAGAGACGGAATCCGAATCCGTCTCTGATTTTTGGTTCTGTCTCTAATCTGTCGCCAAATTAGCTACGGATTCCGTCCGTCTCTAAATTTCCGTCTCTAAATCCGGTTTTCCTTGTAGTGGCAGTCGGTGCCATGAGGTAGGACATATTGCCACTATAAGGTATTGTTCTACTCTATTAGGTGTTGTAAGAGTTTTTGGTTTCACCTATTGTTTTGATATTCTGAGTTTTATTTGTTTTTACTGCAGATGAATGGCACAGTGCATCTGGTAAAAGGCATCAAAAGGTTGATGGAGTGTGACGAACACATTATGCATAAACACTATGTAATGGTCATCAAGAAAGGAATTGCAAGTTCCAAACCCTAAAGAATTAGATTCTAGGGCTTGAAAGTGTGCGTTGGTGAACGTCTTTCAATTCTAGGGTTAGAGAGCGTACAGTAGAGAGAGAATTCCAGACGTGTATGTGTTTAATTAAGCATAAACATATTTATTTAGTTACTATAGTTATATTAGGGTAGCTTGGTCCATAAAATACGTTTTATTAATGGCGTTATGTGTCTGTTAGTTGTTTGGATCTAGAGGTATTTATATTTTCAATTTGACACTTATTGGATGAAAGAATTATTTTTACGACTTTTTGGATATAGAATTTTCTAATTAGGACTTTTAGGTAGCTTACCCTAAATACTACGCTAAGGTTTTTGTATTAGACAGAATTTGATATATTTATAAAAAAATTCTTTTGTGCATTGTTTGAGTTTAATTTCTGAAGTGTTTGTCTATTTGAAACTCATATACTCCCTCCGCCCCTGAAAGATTGTCCCATTTGCCATTTTGACTTGTCTCAAAAAGTATGTCTCATTTCTAAACTTAGGCATGAATGTTAGTGCAAATCTACTAAGGTACAAGATGGTGAAGCTCTTCTTTAATAATTAAAAATGTCTGACAAGTGACAATCTTAGGGACCGAGGGAATATATACTTGGATTGTGTTATGCCAATAATTTTTTCGTTAGATTTTATTGTTATCATAGTTGTATTGAGAAATGGGAAAGACTAAAGCCGTAAAGCACGAAAGGGTTAATTGTATGTATGTCATCGGTTGGTTCAGGTTGGTTCAGATCAGACTTGGTAAAACCTAAATTTGACTCGCCAAAACAAATGAAGATATCAAACTTGTCCGACCTGATGATCAACAAACTTGGACTCAACTCGAACAAAATGTTGCTAGCTTTTTTTTGGGCTTTGGCCCAAATATTTTCGCTAGGTTAAACCCAACAACATAATCCATTTAATATAAACTTGATATAAACAACAATAATAATAGAACCTTCCCTTCGGTCTGCAAAACTAAAACCACCAAAACACCACATTAGATGCAACATTTGATAAAAAAGAAATACATCTGTGATCAAACTACATCATAACTGTGGCAGTTAACCAAATATAAACCTGAATATCTCTTAGGCTGACTATTACAAACCATACAAAATAAATTCAATCCATTATTAACCAATGTTCAAAAACCAAAATCTGTGAAGCATTGTGTGTGTGAATTGTGATATTGTCTAGATTTATTTGAGCCTGACACAAGTGTAATTAGGGATATTTGGAGGTTGTATAAGGTGAATCAACATATACACTGTTACTATCGGGTAGAGCCGGGTCGGGTTGAATCGGGCCTCAAAGGATTACCAAACTTGGACCCGAACCCACATTTTGAAAAGTTACCAAACCCGCAAAGCCCGAACCGAAATGACTCAGAAAGAAACGGGTCGAGTTCGAAAAATTACCGTACCTTGTTAATCGTAAATGTTGCGCTCACGTGGCCTCAATCTTTCAATATACTTTGGGCCCATTCTTTATAGGTAAAACTTCTTTAATTGTATTTAATTTAATATGAATAAATTTAAATTTTATTTATTTTGAAATAAAGATAAATAAACTTATTTCCTTGTATCTTGTTTATAAGTAAAAGTTCTCAATTTCACATCAATTATTTTTGTACAAAAGTACGAGCTAAGATTACTAAAATATTCCTAATTAAATCGCTACTAGAAAAGTACTTTGGGCAATCAATCTAAGGTGACCAATAATATTTGGTCACATAAAATGGATTTTGACAACAAAATAATAATTTTGTCACTAAAAAAGATCAATCTTTCACGAACATTCTTAAGCTACCAATGTATTTATCGCCTTACTAGAAAATGTACTTTGGGCAACCAATCTAAGGTGACCAATAATATTTGGTCACCTAAAACAGATTTTGGTGACAAAATAATTTTGTCACTCAAGATCAATCTTTCGCGACCATTCTTAAGCGACCAATGTATTTGTCGCCTTACGGAGGTTTTTGCCACTAAGTTCATTTTTTGTCACCTTATGACACCTTTTGTAACGAATCTTTTGGCGATCAAATAAAATAGTCACCTCACATAAAATTTACGTGACTAATACAAGTCTGTCACCTAAAGAATATTTTGGTGACTATATATTTGGTGACCAACCTGGACTTCACCTTATTAGTAAACATTTTGCAACGAAAAGAAATTTTCGTTACCCAAAAATGTTTTTTTTTTGGTGAACAAAAAATGGCGACAAAACAATTGGTCACCTTAACTTTACGTGACCCACAAAGTCTTTGTCACCTAAGAATTTGTTAGGTAACTAGATCTTAGGGGACAACCAATGTATTCACTTTAACCAAACTTTATGCAACAAACCAAAATTGATATTACCTAACAATACCTTTTATAGTAATTAAACATTTGGTGATCAAAAAAATAGTCACCTAATCAAAGGCGACCATATTTAGGTGACAAATATTTGGTCACCTAAAGTATTGTCTTTTTTTTTTAACAGTTTTTGAATAAAAAAGTTAACTTTTTAGTAGTTTTTTAAGTTAACTTTTTAACCGTTTCTGTTAAGTTCTATAAGAAAGTTAACCTTTTTCTTTTTCAATTTTTTTTTTTGGATATAGAAGACTATTTTAGACTTTTGTTTACTACATACATTTTTTACAAAAAGTTATATAAAAAAATTATGAATTTTGAAAGAAATAAAACTTAACTTTTTTACCCTAAAACAAAACCCATACCCTATGCCCTAAACCATAACTCATACTCCCTCCGTCCCGGTCGAAATGTCTCAAAATGGGTTCGGCTCGGGAATTAACGAAAGTGATGTAGGAAAGAGAAAAAGTTTAAATGTTGTGAGTATGAAAAATTAAATATGAGAGAGAATGAATGGGAAGAATAGTTAGGAGAGAGAATGTTGTGAGTGTAAAAGTAAAGTAGGAGAGAGAATGAGTGGGTGAAATAGTAATAAAAACTTTTCTTTTTTGGGTTGAGACATTTTAAATGGGACGCCAAAAATGGAAAGTTGAGACATTTGAAGCGGGACGGAGGGAGTATCATATACCATATATATACCCAATACACCAAACACCTATACTTTATACCCTAAATCATATACTCCGTATCATATACTTTATCATAGCCCATATACCATAAACTTTAACATATACCCTAAAACATAGCACATACCCTATACCCTAAACCATAACCCATATCCTATACCATATATATACCCAATACATCAAACACTCATACTTTATACCCTAAATAATATACTCCGTATCATATACACATACCATATACTCTAAATCATAACCCATATACATATACCATAAACCTTAACCTATACCCTAAAATAGATTGTTTATTTTTTATAAATTTTTTATTGAATAAGAAATAATATTTTAGACTTTTGTTTGCTACATACATTTTTTACAAAAAGGTATAGAAAGAAAGATAGAAAAAACTAAACAAACGAAAGTATATAAAGAAAAGAGGGACGGACTATCTTTTATTTATTTTTTATTTTTTATAAAATTTTTATTGAATAGAAAATAATATTTTATACTTTTTATTACTACATACATTTTTTAACAAAAATGTATAGAAAAAAAGATAGAAAAAAACTAAACAAACGAAAGTATATAAAAGAAAATAGAGACGAACTGTCCTTTATTTATTTTTTACAATTTTTTTACAAATTTTTTATTGAATAGAAAATAATATTTTAGACTTTTGTTTACTACATACATTTTTTACAAAAAGGTATAGAAAAAAAGATAGAAAAACAACTAAACAAACGAAAGTATATAAAAGAAAAGAGGGACGGACTATCCTTTATTTATTTTTTATAAATTTTTTATTGAATAGGAAATAGTATTTTAGACTTTTGTTTACTACATACATTTTTTACAAAAAGGTATAGAAAAAAAAGATAGAAAAAAACTAAACAAACGAAAGTATATAAAAGAAAAGAGGGACGGACTATCCTTTATTTAATTTTATAAATTTTTTATTGAATAGGAAATAATATTTTAGATTTTTTTTACTACATACATTTTTTACAAAAATGTATAAAAAAAGATAGGAAAAAAACTAGAAAACGAAAGTATATAAAAGAAAAGAGGGACATGCTATCCTTTATTTAGAGTATAGGGAATAAGGTATAAGGTATAGGTATATGACTTAGGATTTAGGGTATAATGTATAAGGTATATGCATATGACTTAGGATTTAGGGTATAGAGTATAGAGTATAAGGTATAAGTTGTATGTATATGACTTAGGGTTTAGGATATAAGGTATATGTATATGACTTAGGGTTTAGGATATATAGTATAAGATATAAGCTATATGTATATGACTTAGGGTTTAGGGTATAGGGTAAAAGGTATAATGTATATGTATATAACTTAGGGTATATGTATATGATTTAGGATTTAGGGTATAGGGAATAAGGTATAAGCTATATGTATATGACTTAGGGTATAAGATATAAGGTATATGTATATGACTTAGGTTTAGGGTATAGAGTATAAGGTATAACTTATATGTATATGACTTAGGGTTTAGAGTATAGTATAAGGTATAGGTATATGACTAGGGTTTAGGGTATAAGGTATATGTATATGACTAGGGTTTAGGGTATAGAGTATAAGGTATAAGTTATATGTATATGACTTAGGATTTACGGTATAAGGTATAGGGATATGACTTAGGGTTTAGGGTATAGGGTATAGCGTATAAGGTATAGGGATATGACTTAGGGTTTAAGGTATAAGGTATAGGTATATGACTTAAATTTTAGGGTATAGGGTATAAGGTATAAAGTATAGAGATATGACTTAGGATTTAGGGTATATGGTATAAGGTATAAGTATATGACTTAGGGTTTAGGATATATGGTAATAAGGTAAAAAGTTAAGTTTTATTTATTTCAAAATTCATAACTTTGTATACAACTTTTTGCAAAAAATGTATGTAGTAAACAAAAGTCTAATATAGTCTTCTTTATCAAAAAAAATTGAAAAAAAAAAGCTAATATTCAGTATAGAACTTAACATAAACTGTTAAAAAGTTAACTATTTTTTCAAAAAACTGTTAAAAAACTAACTTTTTTATTCAAAAACTTTTAGAAAATTAAAATGGTAAGGTTTTGGTTGTCCACCTCTTTGTAATTTTATTTTAATTAATAAAATTTAAGGTTACCGTCCCTTTTTTCCTTTATATATTTTAGTTTCTTTTGAAAGACAAATTATTATTATTGTTGTTTATTATTTTAACTAATTATTATAATCATCAAGAAAACATGTATATTATCATTATGATATATTATTATTTATTGTTTAATTATTATTATTAGATAATATTATTTTATATTTTAAATTATTTTTGATATTAATAATTATTTTTACTAATATTATTATTATGATATATTATTATTAGATAATATTATTTTACATTTTTAATTATTATTGATGCTGCAGGAAATGTGCTTATCAATCTTCCTCCACGTGGCAGGACTGATCACCTGGCTTCTTGACCTGAAAACAGAACCCACGACTAGCCGGATGTGTCTCCGGCGAAGACGCTCGGGCGTGAGAGTAAGATAACAGTTGTATATGGCTCAAAATGTATTGAATAATGAACTCAGAATACAAAATGGCAGTTACCTTTCACCGTTTGGTAGTGATGAAGTATTTATAGGCAAGAGTGATGTATTTTTGGGGAGGCAACATGTCCTCCGAGATTATAGCGGCAGTTACTTGGTCGTGGGCACGTGTCTATAACGGTCCCTGATTTGTAGGGATGTAGTTGTGAGCATTGATTAACCAAATAAGCCGGCAAGTGTCGAGTCTGTCACTGTTGAGTTAGGTCGAGGTCGCCACTCGTGGAATGGTCGACATTGTCGGGTAGAGCATAGGTCGTACCCGAATTGTAGCATGGATCATGAGGTCGGACTAAGTTAGGTCAGGACCTGTAGGTCGAACCATGGGCTTAGTCGACTGATGTGTGAGATGGGCCTTGGGCTTTGTTCTGATTGGGCGGCCTCTATTGAGAATGTGATAATCGAAGCTGGATGTAATTGGGCTTTATTTGCTTGGTCCAACTCGGCACTTTTGGTATGTTCAGTGGCCCCCAACTTTCGAGTTGACTTCGTCGACTTGGAAGTTAAGAAGATTTCTTTGATGAAAATTGCTTTACTCGCAGGTCGATGTTAGTCTTTGAAGTAGGTCGACCATGATGACGTGGCAACATCCTGATCGTTGGCGATGAACGGTGGGAGATGAAGGAGCGCCGATTTTTGTAATGATTACAGTTCTGACGTTTGGAACTCCTTCTCGAAAACCGCCTCAGTCTTTAATTTTGGAAAATTAATTTTGATTTTCCTTTCCCTTTCCAAATTTAGGAAAATATAAATAGAAAAATCCCCCTTCGTTCAGAACTTTTACTGCTCTAAAATTTCTTCTTCTCCGGCGATAATCAAGGGATTGCAGCAAGATTTAAATCTATCTCTCGGCTCCAGCAACGAACCTACTTTCTGCAATTAATTGAGGTATTTCCTTCGTATTTTTGTTCTAGGGCTTTAATTTTATGCACTGTTCTTCATTTCCGCCATGGCTAGGACCTTTAGCTGCGAACCAGGGGCCTGGTATGGCTACTGCACTGTTAACCGTAGGGCATGTAAGAATGTGAACGGTGAGTGGAGAGTGATGTCCTTGGATGAGTGTGCCTCCATTTTGACTAATTGGGGGTTGAATTACACTGAGATAGGGCTGCCCATTGTAGGAGAAATTGAAAATGTGGTGATTGACGACTCAACTGTTGTCGCTTTTCATTTATTCCATGAACTGCTTGACCATATTACCTTGTTTTATGTTAGGGACGTCCAAAAGCCCTCCTTTCTTAGAAATAGGATAGGTTTTCCAGGGGAGTCTAGGTCGTCCCTAGGTAGGTCGACTGAACTTGATCATAGGACTGACTCCCCTGCTTCCTCTTTTGCTTGTACAGATATGGCGACTCAAGAAGGGAATGCTGCCTCAACTTCTTCAGGTCCTCGAATCGTCGACGCCTTTGGGTCCAATGTGGTGCCAGGCAAGAATGAGAGGGGCTATGTTCCCAAAGGGCCATTACGAGGCAACAAGAACCTGCCCTCTAGGTATAGTATGATTTGGGATTTCTGTGGGGTGAGTAAGGAGGATTACAGGGTTACTATTTACACTCAGAAGGAATTCTTGAAGCTATTCAGTCGTCCTTACCACGTATGCCACTAAGGTAGCCTTCTTCTATGGTCAGTTCGTTGCTGGTCTTAGGTTGCCCCTTGATCCATTCATAAACGAATTTTTGGAGTGTGCCAATGCCCTTCCCCTTCAACTCGGAGCCAATGCCTGTAGGGTCCTTGTGTGCTTTGCTATGGTGTGCAGGTTTTTGGGGTATGAACCTTGCATGAGGGTGTTCAAGGAATTTTTCACCATCAAATACAGTGGGGAGGATATGAGTATTAGTACCCCTTCTAAACCCAAATCTCCCAAACTCTTTACCAACCTCCCCAATAAGCACAGTGGTTGGAACTCGCACGTGGTAGTGGTAGAGAGTAGGTTAGGATGGGAATTTCCATTGCCCAATGATGAGACTGAAGCCGTAGATGAGGGAGATTTTTGGGAGCCGTCTTGGCATCTTAGCTTGTACAAGACCTTATGTAGGTTAGTCGAGAAAAGGCCCATCACCGGGAGAGTTTGCTCACCACTAAATACAACTTTATGGCGGCCGGAATGATGCCTGGAGATGGAGTGGTGGAGCCTCTTATTCCTGTGCTGAGGGGTCAAATATACCCTGACTGGATAACTCATCACTTGGGCAAGTTTGGAGATGTGTGCCAACTTTGTAAGAAAAGCAAAGATTACTGCAAAACCAACGGGGAGCACGCTGGTGGTAAGATTTCTTTATTCAGCCCTTCTCTTTACTCGTCCTCTATAGAGATACTTGTAAGTATATATAATTTGCTTGTATGTAGCATTTGTCTTGGGTGAGTCAGTTATAGGTTGAACTTGACTTTCGTACATAGCTAGCTCATGCATAGAGTTTCATATGTAGAATGATTAGCTCGTCTATAATTAACTCGCTCATAGGATAATCGAGTCGGTCATACTGGGTTCACACATAGAATTTTTTGCTCGTATATAGAACTTTTTGCTCGTATGTAGAACTTTTAGTTCGTACATTGAACTTTTAGCTCGTACATAGAACTTTTATTCGTATGTCGATTTAACACTTGTCCACTTGAATCTTTGTTGCAGTCCTGACTCCTGAGCAAGAGGCTAACATGGGCCGCATACTGGTGGTGGCAGATAGGAAGAAATCAAAGAAAGACCACGGAAAAGCCAATGCTCGAGCTCACAGGCAGAGGGAAGCCACGATAAGGACCAAATCGCTTGCACAAAGACAACATAGGGATGGTGCCAATGGAAGGGGTAGAAGAAGAAGATCCATTGCTGAGTGGTACCCAATCCGTGAGTGCTGCAGATGGAGGTGCCGAGTCATCCAAGTCGGCGAAAGCAACCCCGAGCTCCGACCCAATTCAGGATGTCAACATGGATACCTCTGGAGCTAATATAGCGGGATCCATCCCTTTGAATGTGGTGGAGATTGATGATGATGTCATGGAGGAGGTTGATGATCAAGCTCTGAACACAAGGAAGAGGCTGAGATCTGGAAAGGGTAAGGACGTTTCCTCTAGCCAAACTCTTCCATCTCCTCCACCTTCCTCTCATCCCAACCAAGAATCTGTTGAAGAGATGATGCGGAGATTGAGTGATGTCCCTTCTTTAGAGGGAATTAACTGCATGAGTCGCTCCTATCCAGCTATGAACTTGGGTCAAGTCATTGTGAGGAGAGCTGTGGATGTGAGCCTGCTAGCTCAATTTGCTGACAAGGGCATAACGCCTGAGGAGTTCTCGGCTCGATCTGGACTTGCTCATTGCGAGGTAATTCTTTACTTCCATTTTCATTTTAGTCGCTTATTCTTTTACTCGACCAACTGAAGTCTCGAGCTAACACTTCTTTGTTTTCTTTGGAATGCAGAATCTTACCATGATCGAGCAGGCCAAAAGCTCTTGGAGGGCCTCCATTGAAAGGGAGAGGCAGGCCCTTAAAGACTTGTCCAAGAAGACCTGTGCTTTCAACGATCTCAAGGAGGCACACAACGATCTGGACGCCTCCTATGATGCCTTGAAGCTTCTGCAGACTGATACAAAGGCGGAGAAGGATAAAGCCTTAGAGGATCTGAAGGCCTCCAATGCACGGGTTGATGAATTGACTAAAGAGAGAGATGCCGATCGTTTGGAGCTTGATAAGGCCAAGAAGGAGCCGGCCACCGTTTCTCGATCCTTCAAGAGAGAGACTCCTTTTGACCAAGCCGAACGAGGAGCACAATGTCGCTAGAGCTATATGGAAGGAGGATCTCAAGGCCTGCCGGTAAGAAAGCCGTTGATCGCTTTAAAGAGGGAGATGAATACTTCGATTCTATCATTGCCAAAGCTAGGGGATTCCTGGAACTGGGCAAACGTCACATGGCTCGTCGAGCCTTAGTCGACCCTGATTCAGGAGTTTCCTTGGACCAGCTCGCTCAATGGGCATATGCTCCTCAATATGACGTGGCAGCTAGAGGGGGCCATTCATTGGTGCCTTATAATGAGGATGATCTAGCCCATATTGCCCGAGAAGATAAAGAGGAGCATTGTGAGCCTTGGGTAGCTCCAGAGTTGGCCCCCAGGACCTTTGACGTAGCTTTACAAGAGCTTGCTGATATGGATGAGCAGGAGGATATGGAGGAGGAGGGTGAGTTCGACCATCAGGTCTTCTCGGAGTCGGGTAAGCCTTTGAGCCCTCCACAAACTGAACCCATGAACGAAGATCGGGTTGCTACCGACGACCTCAATGTGTCTGATCAAGCTATTTGATTTTTAGAAAAAACTCCATGTAATGCAACAAGCCCCATAACATTTTTGCTCCTTTGATTTTTTGAATGTTGGATGCCTTGGCCCTATTTATTGGGAGGCAGAATACTTTTGTAAGTTTATTTTTCTTAAGTCTTGGCCCGCTTTTGGGAGACTTATTACCTCCAATCTTAGCTGACTTTTGATTCATGAATGTTGTATGTTTTCCATTTCATATTGTAAGTCGAGCTAAATGTTGATTAGATGAATGAGTCGACTTGGGCCTAGAGGCGACTTGACCTTGTTGGTTTAGTCGACCTCGGACTTGGTTAACTTTTTTGTGAACGAGATTGACCATGAGTCGAACCTGCTCATACCATTGAAATTGACCTGGGGTCAAGTTAATTAGAACAGACTGATTAAGAATTGAGTTAGTTAAAATGGAGTCGACTAAGAGTCGGACCTGTCAAATGAATAAAGCTGATTAAGAATCGAGCTAATTAAAACAAACTGACTAGGAGTCGAGTTTGTTAAAACGAAGTCGACTAAGAGTCGGACTTGTTAATTGAACGAAGCTGATTAATAATCGAGCTAATTAGAACAAACTGACTAAGAGTCGAGTTTGTTAGAACGAAGTCGACTAAGAGTCGGACTTGTTAAAAGAACAAAGCTGATTAAGAATCGAGCTTGTTAAAACGAAGCTGACTAAGAGTCGAGCTTGTTGGGGTTAGTATAACACTATGCTTGATGGAATGAACTGCACTTTTTATTGAAGTAGGAAATATGCTTACATCAACTTGAAACTAGAACTTAACACAAGCTTGAACTTTGAAACTGAAAACTAGAAGTAGTATTTGATGAGGTGAGTAGCATGCCAAGGATGTTTCAATTCGTCACCTCCAGGATGAGCTATCATGTAGGTCCCTTCCTTGACGACTCGAGTAACCACATATGGACCTTCCCAATTAGGAGATAGTTTATTCTGCTGGGTCCTTCTGCCCGTTGCCTCAATCTTTCTCAATACGTAATCCCCAACTTGGAACGACCTTGCTTTGACCCTCTTGTCATGGTAACTTTTAGTTCGCTGTTTGTAGTTGACCATTCGGAGGTAGGCTGTTTCTCGCTTCTCGTCGATCAGATCCAGGTCGATCAATCTGTTGGTATCATTTTGCTCCTGATTGAAGAAAGTCACTCTAGCAGTGGGAATGCGAGCTCGAGTGCCATGGCCTCTGACCCATATGTGAGAGCAAAAGGGGTTTCCCCCGTAGGCCCCCGAGTGGTTGTACGAACTGCCCAAAGAGCAAGGGGGAGTTCGTCCAACCAATTGTTTCGTCGACCTACGAGCCCAGTCTTGAGCGAAGATAGAACAAGTTTATTTGCTGCTTCAGCTTGCCCATTTCCTTGAGGATAGGCGACAGAGGATTTCCAATGTTTGATTCCAACTCGCTTCATCTCTGCTTCGAAAGTTTGGGAGAACTGCAGTCCGTTGTCAGATACTATGGCTCGAGGAAACCCAAATCGACACCAAATGAAGTCATGAATAAAGTTGATAGCATTTTCCTCTGTGATGCGAGCTAGTGGTTTGGCCTCAACCCATTTGGTGAAGTAATCTATGGCCACTATCACATACTTGCAGTTTCCTCGGGCGGGAGGGAAGGGTCCAATCAGGTCGACGCCCCACATGTCAAATGGCCAAGTTGCGATCACAGGAGTCTCGCTCATTGTAGGCACATGGGGAAGGTTGGCAAACCTTTGGCATTGATCACATTGCCGAACAAAGTTGTGAGTGTCGGCTCTCATGTGTGGCCGTAGTATCCCAATGTGATTAACTTGTCGCCAAGAGTCCCCGCCCCGGTGTCCACCAAAAATTCCACTATGCACTTCGTGTATCAATAGGGCGACCTCTTGGGGATGAATGCACTTTAGCAATGGCCGAGTATAAGATCTCCTGAACAGGTCGCCTCCTTGAATGACATACCTTGGAGCTTTCTTTTTGATAGCTCGAGCCTTCTTCTCGTCATTTGGCAGCTCTCCATTTTCTAGGTATGCTTTCATTTCCTCGATCCAACACTTCTCCTGAGTCCAATTTCTTGAGGGATCATCTATGCATTGAATTTTTACCCTCTCATAAGCTGGATTTTCGAGGAAGGAGATGGGCTCGTCATGTGGCTCATCTGAAGTAGCAAGTTTCGAAAGGAGATCAGCCAGCTCGTTATCTTCTCTTCCAACTCTTTGAATCTCCCAGAATTCTAAGTCCTTTATTAGCTCCTTCACCAGGTCGCAGTATTTGATGAGAGTAGAATTAAGCACTTCGTACTCGCCTCTGACCTGGTTGACTATCAATTGTGAGTCACAGTAAGCCATGATCTTAGTTGCTCCGAAGCACTTGGCGTACTCAATAGCTGCAATCAAAGCCTCGTATTCAGCCTGGTTATTGGAAGCATCAAACTTGAACCTTAGTGCTTCCTCATACACGGTCCCAGTTTCTGGCTCAATCAACACTATTCCAGCTCCACTGCTATTCTTGGTCGCTGACCCGTCTGAATAGACCTTCCAACAATCGTCGGGTAGGCTAATGACGACCTGGGACTCTGGTTCTTTCCCCTTAGCTTTTTCTTTAGGAACTCGTTGCTCGTTGTCTTCCTTGGTGAACGTAAGCTCGACCAAGAAGTCAGCTAGAGCTTGAGCCTTCAACGCCTTTCGAGGTCGATAGTCAATGTCAAATTCGGTGAGGGAATTGACCAATTGAGCGGTCGACCGAGACTCTCAGGCTTGTGCAATATCTTTCTCAAAGGTGCATTAGTAAGAACCACGATTGGATGAGCTAGAAAATAAGCTCGCAGCTTCCTTGAAGCCACGACTAGAGCATAGGCGACCTTCTCAGCGTTGTAATACCTACTTTCCACATCTGATAAAGCTTTGCTGATATAGTACACGTGCTTCGAAGCCCCTCATCCTCTCTAATCAACACTCGCTCGCAACCGACTTGTCTCCCACAGATAGATATACAAACAAAGTCTCTCCGGTGGTCGGGCTACTTAGCGGGGTGGAGTAGCGAGGTAATCCTTTAGAGTTTGTTGAACGACGAATGACATTCGGTCGTCCATTCAAAACTTTTCGTCCCCCTCGGTGCTTTGAAGAGGGGAGAGACCTTTGCTGACTTTGATATGAAGCGACCAAGAGCTGCTACCCTTCCATTAAGTCGCTGCATCTCTTTGATAGTGGTGGGAGCCTTCATGTCGACTAAAGCCTTTATCTTCTCTGGATTAGCTTCTATGCCCCTTTGAGATACCATGAATCCCAAGAACTTGCCACCGCCACTCCAAACACACATTTACCGGGGTTGAGCTTCATGTCGTTTGCTCGTAAATTGGCGAATGTCTCCTTTAGGTCGACCACGTGACTCCGGCCTTAGTTTTAATGACCATGTCGTCAACGTAGGCCTCCATATTTCGACCACCCGTGAAGCAAAGACTTTGTTCACCATCCTCTCGATAGGTCGCTCCGCATTCTTCAATCCAAAAGGCATCATATTGTAGCGGTAGATGCCTCCAGCCTGAAATGCCGTTTTCACTATGTCATCCTCGTGCATCTTTATCTCGGTGGTATCCCGAGTAAGCATCCAGAAACCGAGAGTAGAGTGACCAGCGAATGGAATCAACAATCTTGTCAATTCTAGGAAGAGGATAGCTATTCTTTGGGCAAGCTAGATTGAGAGTAGTGAAGTCGACACACATCCGCCACTTGCCATTCGATTTCTTCACCGTGACCACGTTGGCCAACCACGTTGTATGAGTGGCCTCTTTGATTATACCTGCATTCAAAAGTTTTTGTACCTCTGCTTTGATAGCCTCTTCCTTGTCGCGAGCAAAACTTCTCAACTTTTGGGGTCTAGGCTTTATGGTCGGGTTGACTTCTAGTCTGTGGACAGCGACCTCCTCCTTGATTCCTCTCATGTCTTCTACCCTCCATGCAAAGACATCATTACTTTCTTTGAGTAGCTCGATGATTTCGCTCGCTCCTCAACCGATACATTTGCTTCCCAATCAGATTTTTTGGTCGGGGTAAGAAGGGTTGGTGATTTACGACTCTAGCTCATCCACGCCTTCTAGCTCGGGTCCATCTCTCGAATTGTAGAGTCTCCACTATGATTTCCACGACCTTTTGTCTTTCCTCGCCTCCCAAGTGAGGAGCCTCCTCAGCTATCATATCATCAAGCTTGTCCGCAACCTCGTTGGTAGTGGCGCCCGAGTTATTGTCTATCCGGAGGCATAGGTCTCCTATGACGACTTGATCGACCATAACTACATCTGAATCGACCTCAGTGGTGTTAGAGTGACGTGTCGACTCAAGCATGACCTCGTCATTTGAGCGATAGGTCGACTCTACCACGTTGGTGATTGTTGACAGTCGGGTAGTTTTGGTGACTGACTGAGACAGCTTCAAGTAACCATCAGCAGTCTCAATCTCTAGCTCCCTTTTCTTTCTTTCTCTTAGAACATGATCCAGATAAGCACGAGCTGTGCCTTGTACGCAACCCACTCCAGCAGGTGTGGGGAACTTTACTCGTTGGTGAGGAATTGATGCTACCATTCCAAGAGCGACTGTCCAGAATTCCAAGTATGGCGGCATAGTCACTATTTACATCAATTACGATAAATTGTACCTTCGGGACAATCCCGAGGGGGTCTTGGCCTAGGTCGACGTCGAGCACTATCTGGCCTTTAGCATCAACTCGGTGGTTGGTGAAGCCCTCCAACCTGCCATCATATCTCTCCAACTGTTCATCATTAAGACCCATCTCCTTGAAAGTTTTGTAAAACAAAATATCCTTGCAGGCCCCCGTGTCGACTAAGAGTCTGCTCGTCGTACATCCATCAATGAGACCTGGGATGACGAGAACTTGCTCCCTAGCCGCCATATTAGTTGCCAATTCGTGGGGGTAGAAGGCGATCGCCTCATCTCTTACTTCTCTCCTGGGAGGCACATGCGGGGCCTTATTGAGCCGGAATATCTTGTGCTTGATGGCCGTGTTGCTCGCTTGTTCGATGATGACCCCGGGTTGATCCTACAGCCGCCCAGGTCCTTGTTGCCCACTGCTGGTTGCTCACCTCCCCGGCTTGAGGTCTCTTCACATAAGCTTCGAGTCTCTACAGTCGACCATTCTCTGGATGATACGCTTTAATCCCAAGCAATCCTGCTGTGAGATGACCGGTGTCTTTGTGGTAGTCGCGGTACTTGCTGTTGTCCCTCCCGAACTTGTTGCTGGATTCATTGGGACTGGAGGAGCCGGTTCGACGGCATTCAAAATCTCGGTTCGACTCACGCGTGAGGGAGTAGAAAGCTTCGGGCACCTTCTGCTGTCGCCCTAGTTACATTCTTTCCATTTTTATTGTTCCCCCGTTCTTGTTGGAGTCCTTTTTATCATTAGTGACTTCAACCTTGGGGCTCTTTCCCTTCTTCTTTTCTTTTCTTTCTTCAGCCAGAGCGACATTATACACCTTTTCAAACAACTCCTGTCGAGTTGTGACCGTTCGGACTGTGAGCTCGTAGTCCATGTCTTCCGAGGAAATACCACTTCGGAAGCAATTGATTACCTCCCTGTCTGTGAGGTCTTCCTCTATCTTATCAACCATCTCTTTGAACTTGGTGAAATAGCTCATCGAGCTTTCATTCTTACCCTGCACCAAGTTATTCAGATCAGTGACGGTTATCTTCCGAGCTCCTGCGGTCGAGAAGCGGTCTAAGAATTTTGTTACGAAACATGCCCAGTGGTGATACTACCAAAGCACCAAACCATTGAACCAAGTTAAGGCTGCCCCGATAAGTGTGCTTAGGAGAGCTTTGCACATGTTGTCATCCTCATTGGCGACAAAACACATAGTGGCTTCCGGATGTGCTATGTGGCTCCTGGCATTTGTCGACCTAGTACTTCTCGTAAGAGGCAACCTGAAAGTAGGGGGAGGTCGACTATCTCTGATTTCTTTGGATAAAGGTCGAAGAGCAAAATCAATTCGTTCGACCTTTCCAACATCCTTCTTCTTCTCCTCCTCCCATTGCTCAAATTTCTTCTTCATCAACAACCATTCTCTGGCATCGGGTCTCTCATCTCCTGGAGGGGGAGCAGCATTGGACCTCTGGCCCTCACTTCGGGGGAGTCACCTGCCTACTCCTTCGTCCCTGTGAGAATTGGTCCTTTCCGATCTTATTGGAGATCTATGTACATTACTTCTTTGAGGCGACTGCGCCTCTCGGCAGCGAGACGGCGACTGCGCGTGATCTCCATGTGGCGACTGCGCCTTTCCCCTCTCGCGGGCGACCTATGCCCATTCCTGTCTCTATGTGATCTGATCTCTGCGTTCGCGGCTGGAGAGACATGCACATTTCTGTTGGCCGTTAACCGTGTCGTCAAATCAGATTTGGCCTCCTGCTCTCTGTTTTACATTGAGGCTAGCCCTTAAATCATTACTCGGCACATGAACAATGGTAGGAGCTCGCCGAACTATCTGTCCTCGCCATTACGCCCCACACCTTCATTTGGCCTAGCACTCCTGGCACTGTTGCCCATTAGAAACTGAGCGAGGTGCCACTCTCTCGTAGCGTATGTCGGCACATTACGCCTCCTCCATGGCTATCAAGTCGGCGAGAATGCAGGCTCGCTCCAACATCATTTCTTTCTTGCTCATGGGATTAGTGGAGGGACTGCCCGCTCCCCACATTCGCCTTTGCCCAGGTTACGTTTTGGGTGAGGTGGAGCTCCTGTCCTTCCATAGGACGCTTTTCTCTTCTTGCATCGGCAATCCCACGCCATCAGCCACGCTGTTAGAGCGTGTCGCCCTAGCATGATGTCGTTGAGGAGGGGGAGGAGGAGGCAAATCTGCATTTCCAACGTTTGTATTGTTGTTGTTGTTCACTTCGTCATGCCCAAGTGAAGCCTCGGATACGTGTCCTTCCGAAGTCACCATCGTTGCAGGTTAAGAAAAGTTTCGAGGTCAAGTTTTAAAAGCACGTTCCCGGCAATGGAACCAAACCGATGCGGGAAATGTGCTTATCAATCTTCCTCCACGTGGCGGGGACCGATCCACCTGGCTTCTTGACACAGCAGAACCCACGACTAGCCGGATGTGTCTCCGGCGAAGACGCTCGGGCGTGAGAGTAAGATAACAGTTGTATATGGCTCAAAATGTATTGAATAATGAACTCAGAATACAAAATGGCAGTTACCTTTCACCGTTTGGTAGTGATGAAGTATTTATAGGCAAGAGTGATGTATTTTTGGGGAGGCAGCATGTCCTCCGAGATTATAGCGGCAGTTACTTGGTCGTGGGCACGTGTCTATAACGGTCCCTGATTTGTAGGGATGTAGTTGTGAGCATTGATTAACCAAATAAGCCGGCAAGTGTCAGGTCGTCACTTGCTGAGTTAGGTCGAGGTCGCCACTCATGGAATGGTCGACCTGACTGTCGGGTAGAGCATGGTTCGTACCCGAATTGTAGCATGGATCATGAGGTCGGACTAAGTTAGGTCAGGACCTGTAGGTCGGACCATGGGCTTAGTCGACTGATGTGTGAGATGGGCCTTGGGCTTTGTTCTGATTGGGCCAGCCCTATTGAGAATGTGATAATCGAAGCTGGATGTAATTGGGCTTTATTTGCTTGGCCCAACTCGGCACTTTTGGTATGTTCAATTATAATATTCAACTATTCTTAGAGTTGGTCTTATGAAAAACGCGTTTTTCCTGTCACTTAGAAAAAACGTGTTTTGGGTTTTCCCGTTTATGCCAGTGCCTGTTTAACAAACTGCCAGTGTGATAAAGTGCCAGTGCATGTGTCACAAAATGCCAGTGAAAAAAGTGCCAGTACCAATTTAACAAAGTGCCAGTGTAAACTGGCACTGACACTTTGTTAAACTGGCACTGGCACTTTTTCACGGACACTTTTATATACATGAACTGGCACTCTTCACACTGGCACTCTGTTACACTAACACTGGCACTTTGTTACACTAATATTTTTGCTGGCTCTCAAAAACACAAGCACTGGCATTCAAAAAAACATAGACTGGCATTCAAAATCACGTACACTGGCACTCAAATACACATACACTGGCACTCAAAAAACACTTTTAATCATTTTTGCTGACATTCAAAAAAACATGGACTGGCATTCCAAAAAACATGTACTGGCATTCAAAATTACGTACACTGGCATTTTCAAATTCACAAAACGCAAAAAGCACTGATTTATTCTTGTACTGACATTCCACAATACATAAACTGGCATTTGAAAATTAGAGCACTGGCATTCAAAAACCAGAGCACTGGCATTCAAAAACCAGGTGAGGACCGATTCAAATACAATTTCACAACAAATCATTCCCGCTGTAACCTCCGATTCTTAACGTCAGGAGACTCCTCCAGCGACTCAGACGCACCTCCGACGACGCTATCTCTGGGCTTGCTCCTTTTCGGCTCCGGCGGCTCGTGCTGCATGCTCATCTTCAAAGCCATTTGCAAATCATCATTCTCTTGACCCACCATTCAAATCCTCAACGTATCAAGCAAAATCAGATCCAAAAAATGCAAACTTTTTCCCTAATTCCACAAGAATTAGGGCTTTCTATTCAAATTCACAACAAAACGCATCCCTGGCTTGTCACCGCCGATGCCTCCGATCACGTCTTCGTTTGAAATTGGGAACATCGTCAGGTAGGCACTCTTCTGCCTTTTCGATCGTTGTTAAGCCAGGACGCGGAAGAGTCGACGACGACGACTTGTTTTAAAAACACGTTTTTTGTTAAGCTTAAAAAAACGCGTTTTTTACAAGTTTTTGGCCTATTCTTATTATTAATAAGTATTATAATTATAATATTTAATTATTATAATTATCAATAATGATAATAAAATTATTTGTCAATAATTAATATTAGATATTATTATTTATTCTAGATATTATGGAGTAGTTTATATAGAAATCATATGAGGTGGCATTGGGTGATTGAAACAAAAAATGTTCACAAAGATTATGAGTAAAAACAATCTTGGCCATTAAATGTATGATATTTGATTAAAATCAATGTACTTAAATCAATCAAACCCTCTCTCTCTCTCTCTCTCTCTCTCTCTCTCTCTCTCTCTCTCTCTCTCTCTCTCTCTCTCTCTCTATTTCTCTTTCTTCATTCTGTCTTCTCCCCTTCTCTTTGAAAACTCCCAAATGCCTACCCACTTATATCATCTCTCTGCCTCCCTCTCATCTGTCTCTCTGCCTCTTCTCTCTCTTTACTCTTCCAACACCCTACCCACTACCCTTCATCGTCTCCGGCGACGGCGACAATAACGGTGGCTCCGCCCCATCGTCACTTTCTCGACTGTGCCGCTTCTCCACCTACCCTCACGCCCTCCCCAACGCCGTCTTCGCCACAGATCTGGGTCATCTTCGTCTCTCCGTCATCGTCTCCAGCGATGGCGACGGCAGTGGTGTTTCTTCAATATCTATTTTGATTTCGTTTTGATTTCTTCAATCTCTCCACACACACTCCGTCTCTCTCTCAGTTTTGATTTCGCCCCATTGTTGATTTTTGTTTTGTAGAAACTTAATTTATCAAGTTTTTCATTTTTCGATGATGGTGATGGTGGTATTGGTGGATGGATGGTGGTGGTGAAGAGTGGTGTGTAACTTGAAATATGAAAAACTAGTTTGAGAATAAAAAATGTTAATGGAGTGATTTATGAATAAAAAAAGTTAAGGGACTGATTTGAGTATAAAAAAAGTTAAGGTACTGATTTGAGAATAAAAAAATTAAGAAACTGATTTGAGAATAAAAAAAGTAAAGGGACTGATTTGAGAATATATATATATATATATATATATTAATGCCAATTTAGCGACGAAAATGTCCGTCGATAAAGCACTCGATAGTTTGATATTGAAAAATTTAATTTAATTATAGCGACGGAATTACACATTACCAACGAAAATTTACGTCGCCAAACTGTCGCTAAAAAATTAATTTAATTATAGCGACAAAATTACACCTTATATATACTTGAAGTGACTACATCTTAGTCTCTTAAAATATTTTTAGGTGACCAACTAATATTTGGTTACTTAAGAATAATATTTAAGTGACCAAATTAGTGGTTGCCAAAGTAATATAGAGGTAACCATGCTTAGACACCCTAAAGTAGTCACCTAAGGTTGAAGTCACCTAAGGTTGAAGTGACCAAGCAACATTTGTTGCCAATAATCTTTGTCGACAAATAATTGGTCACCTTAGATACCTTAGGTGACCATCCAATTGGTCACTCAGAATTGGTCACCTTAGATATCTTAGGTGACCACCAAAAACCTAAGACTTCAGGCATTGCGTAACAATTCTCTGGCGACCAAAATTTGTCACCTTAATTTACTAATGACCAAGAGGATGATTTAGGTGATCATTTTTATTTGTCACCTAAAGACTGATTTCTACTAGTGAATATTGAATTGTTTTAATTTTTAATCCAAATTAAATCATGGATTGTAATATCGTTTGAAAAATGTTAATTAAAGTATGTTATATACATCGAAATTTGTAAGTTTAACTTATATCTAGGGTGGGAGTTTAACTAGACAATCAGGTAACTAACTGCTCTAGTTTCGCACTGACGTCTATTGAGATAAATTGATTCGCTATTTTTTCGACATTAACATAAATTCTCACATCAATTCGATAAACTTATTGTTTTCATCGGTATTTCTTTTCTTTTGACTCAAATTTGAGTTTAAATTTAGATATAGATAATTTTACACTCAATTTCAATTTCTCCAAATCTACTCTCAAATCTCATTGTTTTTTTTTTTTTTCCTTTGCTTTAAGATTTTTCATTTTGAATAATTGAAGAGGAAGGTTGTTAGTATGGTGTTTGATTTATTGTCAATTCTCTGCTAGTTTAAAGTCTTTGCCTTCTCTTCAACTTGAGAGTATTTTGTTGAGAGTCTTCCTTTTGTGCTATTGCTTTTGTGATTTTGTTTTCCGTTATTCACTATGGAAAGAAGTGGGGGATTAAATTTTCGCAAGCTTCATTTGTTCCATCTAACATTGTTTTGAAAGTTTGGTCGGCGATTAATAGCCAACTCAGATACCTTAAATGTTCGTGTCCTCAAAGTAAAAAATTTCCCAAGGAAGAATTTTGTGAATGCCAATTAAGGCAGTGAACTACGCTTGTAGAGATATAGGAGTATATGTGTTTCAAGACATTTTTACTAATATAAAGTGAAAGATCGAAAATGGTCATATAGTCCAAATTTTGGATGATCCAAGGCTTCATATAATGATACTTTTATGAACACCTTACTTCTTCGTCATCCCTGTTTTTACATTTCTAGTGTAATTCAAAATGTTAATGTAATGACTAATTATATTTATATTTGGGTTGAACGTCTGATATTTGTAGAGAGACTACTCATATTTTAGTGCTTTTGCCCTTAATCTTAATCTAATGGCAGTTTGATTTAAAAACAAAAAAGAATCTTATTTAGGGCCAATAAAATGTATTACCCACCTTTGTATCAAAATGAATGATCATTTTTTTTTTCAAAATTGTTCTTTATTAAGAGCAAATTTAATTATTTCTTTTGAGACTGAGAAAGTAGACATTTTTTAATATATAAGGAGCTGGGAGGGAGTATCATTCATGGGTTGTACAGGTAATTTAAAAGATATCTAAAATAATTTTTGTAATTTTGAGTAAAGGTTTGTCTGGTGCACAGTTTTATAAACGGAGAGTTTTTAAAATGGAGCAATTTTGAATCGGAGCTTTTTAAAACGAATCGTATTTTCTATAAATGTGTTTGGTGAATCATTTTAAAACGCTGATATAATTTTTAATATTTGTTTACAATGACATTTTTACCCTTTAGAAATAACATGATATCTTTTATACTATACTCCCTCCGTCCCCCATTAGGTTACTCGTTTACTATTGAGAACGGAAAATAAGGAGTGAATATATATAATGCTATTAAAGAAGGTGTTGTGAGTGGGTAGGAGAGAGAAAGTGGGGTAGAGAATAGTAAGTGGATAGTTGTTGTGAGTATGACAAGTGGGTCCCATGAATAAAGAAGTATTAAAAAGTTTCCATTTTAGGAAAGTGTGACTTTAACGTGAAACGCCCAAAATAGCAAAATGGATAAGGTTTTATAGAACGGAGGGAGTACTCATTTTGAGCTCTATGTATTGTTCATAAAAACAAACAACAAAAAAAGTTAAATCACTAGACACAATAAAGAAGAATTGTATTATTTTCAAAATAAAAATGTCAACACATAATTATTTATTAAAATTGAAAAAATTGGCTTACATAGCTTTTCTTTTATCCAACACAAAAACCAACAAACAATCATAATTATACAAATATTATCTTTTAAAATTTCTAAAATATGCACTACATCATATTCATCCAAAATATAAAAAATGTGGTCTTCAATTTTGCCATGTATCCACGTGAGTATTGTTTAGAAGAAGAGTATGAGACCCTCGGGGCACAGCCGAGTGGCAAAGGAAGCATCATTGCTGGGCTTGCAACCTCAGCGTGTGGGGAGTTCGAATCTTAGCGGGAGCAACCAATTAATTGGTGATGTAAGAGTGATGTAAGCGCCATGTAGGAGGGTTCCCTTGGGGCCAGGAGTATAAGGGGTGCTGCCACCCTGACTACCTCGGGCATATCCCGCGATTTACCTTCGCCAGTCACTGAAGGATCGGTGGCTGGTGGTCCAGGACTTAGTTCAGCAAAGCTGAGAATCTGGGTTATAAAATAAAAAAAATAAGAAAAAAAAAGAAGAAGAGTTTGAGAGAAAAAAGGTTGCGTGGGTTCAGGGATTTTTTTTTAATCAAAATATTCCCTTTTAAAAATATAATTCTCAAATAACAATCCTTCCAAATTATTTGACAATTTTTTTTTTAAACTCGCTAAATGGTATAGTGAATTTTAAAAAATGAACATTTTGGTAAATAGTTTGAAAGGATTGTTATTTTGAAAATTATATTTTTAAAAAGAAATATTTTGAGAAAATATTTAGGTTCAGGGTACAGGGAGAAAACAATTTTTTTTAGCGTTACTTATTACAGCTTCTTTCTGGACGCTATAATTTTGAGCGGCCAAAATGTCACCAACTTTTTAAAATTCGACCGTCTAAAATTCTTGACGAACACATTTAATTAAAAAAATTAGTTTTTTTAATCTCTGTTTTAACAAAAACGTTCGATAATACAGACCTAAGTATTATGCAATAACAATAAAATTTAATAATCAAGGTCAAAGTTGTGAGGAATATGGAAATTTAAAGCATGAACTCAGAAAAAGACTTTCCTATGGCCCCTCGGGCATGCCAAAATCCACTGCATAATAAAAAAATTATATTAACTCAAGTTCTGATGAGCCCGGATCTACTGGATCGGGCTCGCGCTCGATCTAGTCCAAGGAATCAGTGACGTAGCAGTTCCTAGACCGCTGGAGGGAAGACCGCGGACAAATAGGCCCTTGTGGTCAAGACCGCGTCCCTCCTCGCATCGTCCTCATCGGGTACCATTGGGACCACCGCTCGGCTGAATCCGTGCCCGCATGAGCCATGACCGCATCAACCGTGCTCGCGTCATATATCTTTGACCGCGGAGCACATACGCCGCTTCCCGGTTAATGTCAAGCCTTGCGAGCAAGTTAGCTTACCGGCTCACGACGGGCCACTTGCCGGCCTCCCCATCACGCATTCAATGCGGCTCAGTCCGGCGCCTACTATTCCATTTAATGCACTAAGCCGGCTACACAGCTCATGTCACTTTCAGCCATGTCCCCTGGACAGTCAATGTTCCCACCCTGACAGGACCAATTAGCTGCGGACACGTGTAGCTGGTCAAGTACCAAAGTGCCCCCTAGGACTGATCTCATTGCTTACGTCAACTAAGCACCGCCTCATTGCCTATAAATAGAAGGCCTTTACCCTCTTGGGCAAGGTAAGTTCCATAGACAATTGAGTAAGCTCTATTACTCTCTAAACCTAAACACACACACACTCCAAAGGTATTCCAAGCCTTGTTACTCAGTATTCTTACTCTCACACCCGAGGGCCTGAGTTGGAGTAACATCCAACTTTGACCTTAACGGTGCTTGTTTGTGTTGTGATTTAGGTACATCCAACCACCAAAAATATCCTAGCCAGGTATCCTTGAACCGCTCCTGACCCTGAAAAGCTTGGCGTCATCAGTGATTCCATTGCCGGGAAGCGCCATCTTTTCCGGTTTGACGCCGCCGGAGAAGATGCCCAATGGAGAGAGAGAGAGACCAGTGGTTTATTTCATGGCTTCCACCACTTCCCGAAAGTGACAGCCACCAGCTTCCCTCACCATCTCAGGTGAACTCATAAAAAGCCCAAAAATTTACAGTTCAGCCAGCAAGCTTGAAAAAATCCAAGAGAACCATTTATAAAAAAAAAAAATTATGCCAAAAACCCAAGAGCAGCCATCACTTTCTCCTAATTTTCTGTCAAAAGGCCAAGAAACCTCTTTTGCTCAAAGCTAAATAGCTGGCCAAGACTCCATCAATAGTGGATAGCCACCACCTAGCTTGAGCATTGAAAGAGTATTTTTTGGTTGCCTGAAAAAATGGAGTCAGAGAGAAGAAAAAGAAGGTCCCAAGAAAGAGCTGAGGTTTTCATAGAAATTATCCCAAAAACCAAAAATAGAAGCCTGTTTTATTTCTTATTCTCACCAATTTTCATACACTACCTCATATAAACCCCTATTGAAAAACAAATTTTCCGTTCCCACCACCTAGCCGGAATTACTCGCCGGAGCGAGCCACCGGAATGGGTCAAAAAACCTCTTAAAAGCCCAAGCTAAATAGCTGGCCACGACTCCACGAAAGTGGATAGCCGCCACCTAGCTTAAGCAATTAAGAATATTTTATTGTCGGAAAAAATGGAACAGCGACATATCGCCGGAATCTGGCAGTACCAGTCACCGGCCGAGTAAGAAGACTTAGCAAGGTGGGTTCTTGTCTGTCAAAAAAGAAAAAGAGAAAAGAAAGGCATGGCTACTCTTACACACAATAAAGAAGGGTGTACAGAGATATTTGTTTTATTGGTACCAAGAGTCAACAATAGCTGCAACTGTCGACATATTTTGAAGGGCTGAGAAAAGAGCCGTAAAGAAATAGCCAAACCAGAAAGAAGCCCACGTTGTTGACAGGTTTTGACAGACATTTGGACCCCACTGTGTCAGAACCAAAAACCGGGAGGCAGAAAGAGAAAAACGGGAGGCACCAGACCAACCCATTGACCGCACTCCGGGCAGAGCCAAAGCCCGCAGGCCGCGGTCTCACCTCCCCGGCCATCCCTCAGTCCGCATTTACAGTAGAAGAAACAAAATGGCCAGGGCAAAAGCAAAATACCTGGAAGTGCTATCTCCGTGATCGCAGCGGGCATCAACATCGACATCCCTGCCCGCGACCAAAGTTCAAGGCCGCAGTCATTCCCTTGTCCTGCCCGCGAATGAAAATTAGTCAGCTCGCTTGACTTTGTGCTCGTCTTATGGTGATCGGAGCCCGCAATTTTACGTCCCCGCGATCAACCTCCTTGCCCGCCACTCACAGTCCGGCCATCTCTGTTGACCGCATCCCATGGCCGCAGCTCGCATCCAAGACCCGGCGACCTCCTTGTAGCATGGCCGCATCCCCTCACTCCGGAGAGCACGAGTTTGTGACCGCTGCCCATGCCTCCTGCCCGCAACGACAGCCTCCGTGCCTCCGTGCCCGCGGTAAAAATCTTGAGCGCAGACAGCACCGGTGACTCCGTGTCTCTGTGCCCGCGGTAAAAATCCAGACCGAGAAATTCATTGACCACAGTCCATCCCACTCTCCGCAACTTCCGTGACCGCAGTCTGTCCCCGCAAGCGACCTCCTTGCCCGCAGTCCGTTGACTCTCCTACCTCCGTGTCCGCAGCAATCTATCGACCACGGTCAACCTTGATCGCAATTCGTGATCTCCGAGCACACCGAGAGCCCCAGACCTCAGTCCCCGTTGTTTCAAAGCCTCCACCAACAAAAATCCGGACAGATTTACCGCCTCCGGCGTCACTCCAGCAAGACGTGAATCTAAGATCAATGGCTATATCTAAATTGATCTTTCCAAAGCAAGAAAAATGACGAGAGATCACCTTTAAAACGAGAAATCACCACCAAAGGAGTAGAGACGAGGCCAATAGCAGGCGGAAATGGGGGCTACTTCCCGTCACCGGCCGTGTTGCTCACCGATCTCTCGTGGCTGGTGAAAGGAAAATAGGTGAAGTGGATTTTTGGGAAGAAAGAGAAATTGGCGGAGCTCGTCAACTGAGTAAGAAAAAGAAAAGAAAGAAATGAATAAAGAAGAGAAAAGAGTGAAGTTTGATTTCTAGAAAGAAGAAAAAGGAAAAGTTGCTGAGAAAGGGAAAAGAAAAATTAGAAGCTGGAAGTTGAAATGAGGAAGAAAGAGAAAAGGAAAAAAGAAAGTATTAAAATGGGGAGAAAAGTCAAAAGGAGGAATTTGGCCACAAACTTCAAGTGGTTGGGAACAGGCCACGTATCCAACCAAGGAGAAAATAAATATTTTGCCTATTCCAAGCTTCTCCCACAAGCTGATCACTCAACACCTCCGTTAAATTTCTGACGACCCGTTAAAAACTTAGTCAAGTTTTTAACATTTCTCCCTTCCGCCAAAGATTTGTTCGTGCAAATATAGAAGCATGTTCATAATCCGGCGGAAGCAGAAAACTACCTTCTCATGTTCCCGATCCGGCGAAAAAAGAAAAACTACTTCCCTTCCGCCAAAGATCCATGTTCCCGATCCGGCGAAAAAAGAAAAACTACTTCCCTTCCGCCAAAGATCCATGTTCCTGATCCGGCGAAAAAAGAAAAAAAAAAGAAAAACTACCTCCGTTCCTGAATTTTGTTCGTACAAAAAGGGTGATCGAGATAAAACGGCATTCTTTGCCACCTTCTCTCCCTCACTTAGGCGAAATCATGCCCGCTCATCCTAGTCTCTGTGACTCCAAAAAGGGTGATCGAGATAAAAGCAGCATTGCTGCCACCTTCTCTCCCCTCACCGGCGAAATCATGCCCGCTCATCCTAGTCTCTGTGACTCCAAAAAGGGTGATCGAGATAAAAGCAGCATTGCTGCCACCTTTTTTCCCCTCACCGGCGAAATCATGCCCGCTCCTCCTAGTCTCTGTGACTCCAAAAAGGGTGATCGAGATAAAAGCAGCATTGCTGCCACCTTCTCTCCCCTCACCGGCGAAATCATGCCCGCTCATCCCAGTCTCCGTGCCCGTGGCCACTGCCCGCCCCGGTGACCCCTGCTTCCATGCCCGCATATCCTTGCCCGGTAGCCCGCAGCTCGTCAGCTCATCTACCCGCAGATTCTTGCTCAACAGCACACGGCTCGTCTGCCCGCATAATCTTGCTCGGTAGCTCGTAGCTCGTCAGCTACTATGCCCGCATAATCTTGCTCGGTAGCTCGTAGCTCGTCTACCCGCATAATCTTGCTCGGTAGCTCGTCTACCCGCATAACCTTGCCCGGTAGCTCGTAGCTCGTCTGCCCGCATAACCTTGCTCGGTAGCTCTTAGCTCGACAGCTCATCTGCCCGCATAACCTTGCTCGGTAACTCGTAGCTTGTCAGCTCGTCAGCTCGCCATCCCGCCTATCCTTGCTCTTGCCCGCTACCTATCCACCGAACAAAAAAGGGTGACCGAGATAAAAGCAGCCCCTAGCTGCCACCTTCTCTCCCCTCACCGGCAACCTCCTTGCCCTTGACCGCAAATTCAAGCCTGCATATCCTTGCTCGCGCTCGCAACCCTCAGTTCATGCAACCTACTACCAAAGCGAAACTCATGGATTGGAGAGGGTTAAAACCCAAGATTGTGCCAATCCGTAAGTTATTCCCACCAGCCTCAAAAGCTAGGGTGGATGCCCGCAGGCGGATGCCAGTGGGTTCAAGAGCCAACATATGAGCTCCTACTTACTGATGCGCAAAGATCTAAGGATCCGCATGCCTATATATGTACAAAGATCCATTACGATCCGTACTATGATCGCGGGGAGGATACTCTCTCCTGCCCGCGTGACACCACCAAAAATAAGTGGATATAGATGAACGTAGGTACAAAGGCCATGATGCCCGTGCCTACGGATTCTAGTGGGGACAATGACCTGAAGTCCGGACCCACTAATTGCGCGAAGGACCTCGTTAGGGCCGTTACTCGCATGCCTGTATGTGACAAAGTGTAAGTGCTCCAATTTGAGCTTGTTAGAATTTTCGTTAGAAAATTAACGAAAGTTATAACATTTCTAACAATTCCTAACTATCCTAACATTTCTAACAAAGTGAGGGTAAAATGGGCATTGTTATTTAAGGTTAAACCTTAAAAAGAATCTCAAAAGGCAAAACAAAAGAAGAAAACCATAAATAGAAATGGCTGGAAACACAAAAACTGGCTGTTAATTTGAATTTTGAAAAAGATTATTCTTCTTGTCCAAAGCTGAAGCTGCATTTAATGAACAGTGCACGCTGCCTGGACTTGTCCGCGCGGATGGGATTGTCATCTCAGGAGGGCTATAAATTGAGCCCTCCAGTCACAAAAATAAGGAGGAAGAACACAATTGCACCGAACCTCTGGCGAAATATAGAGAGAAAACAGTGAGAATTCACAAGAATTGTCACCTTTTTCTCTCCAATCTTTCCCAACTCATACTCATCCACTCACTCTCATATTAAAGCCCTAAACACTCATACACTCAAGCCAAACACTCAAGAACACAAGGAAGATTGGTAAACCCTCCTCTTCCTAACCCTAAATCTCATCCATGCATGCATCTTCAAACTACAAAATGTAGTTCTTTCATCTTCTTTCTCTAGATCTAAGAAGATCACCATGGAAGACCATCTCCATGGATGATCTTCTACAAAGATCAACATTATTTTCAAAGCTTTTCTTGCTTACTTGCAAAAATGCACTTTCAAAACCCTAAAAAACCATTTTCAAGCACTAAATCTTGATTTCAAAGGGTAAAATCCCCCTCTCCAAGCAAATGAAATGCTTAGTCCTAATGTACCCCAAGGATGGTTTGGTATAGTTGATTCACCACTAAAATGTCTAGTGATCACTAACCAAAACCTAGGGAAATGGGGACAAGCATGGATGCAAAACCCCCCTTAAAATCATATTTTCTTTCTTGAGAAGTTGCTGTCCAGTAGCAATTTTCTCAGACCTCAGTCCATGGTCTTAATTTTTGGACACATATGAACTTGGAGTTTGGTGTTGACTACAAAACACTTTTTGTAGCCAACATCCAGAGCTTTCCAGACATATTTTTACTTTATTTTTTGGGTGAGTAAAACTCCTCTTTTCAAATTTTCTTTCAGAGGCTAGTTCATCAGCTTCTGGGAATCCAGATCTCATATCTGAGGTTTCCAGAAGGTTTTGACCCCTCAAATCTTCTCCAAAATGGAAAATTCCTTCGCACAAACTTTATTTAAGGTATCTAGAACAACTTTCATTCTCTGAGTTTATCCAGATTATGAAGTTTTAAGACCCTTGAATCCCTTTCAAAATCAAAGGTCCACTGCCTTTTTCATTCTGGCAGAAATGGCTCTCAACTTCAAAAGGTCTTTTGAGTACCAAATCTCAATCCAAAAATCTTCCAAAAAATCATGGGATCAGTTTAAAGTCTTAAAAAGATATCTCAATTTTTACTTTTCTGAGTTTCAACTTATTTTGGCCAAAACACACACACACACACACGCAAATGATTTTCAGCTTGGAAGACTCGTTTTACGAGGCGCGTCGGGTGCACACTAACGTCCTTCCCGACGCGTAACATGACCTCCGAACCTAAATCTCTGATCTCGGGCTTTTTTCAAAGTTTTGGCCTTCAAAATTAAAATGGCGTGGCGACTCCGTGTTTTTTCCGGTTTTATTTGGTTTTTCAAAGAAACGCAAAAATCGAATTTTTCCCGCGAAAAAGGCAACACATCATCACAGTGGCGACTCCGCTGGGGACTAAGCTTTTTAATAAAAAATGGTATTCGGTATATTGGTGGAAACCACTAAATTTCCCGTTATCGCCTCCTAACACGAGTCGGGGATAAATTGTGGTCTAACAATCCCACGTACCGGTATCACCGTTTTCAAAAAAAAAAAAAAGCTTTTGAGGGTCAAGCTTCCGTCCCGGCTTTGAAAATCATTTTTTGTGTGTGTGTTGATTTTTGCACAGTTTTCATGTTGTTTTGGCCGCCTCGGAGAAAGTCAAAATTTTGACTGTCGGAATAATGTCCCTAACTGTCGGAATTTTCGTGCTTATGTGCTCATTAAAATTTTCAAAAAAAAAAAAATTCAAAAAAAAAAAGGATTTTCAAAAAAAAAAAGAAAATTTCCAAAAAAAAAATCATGCATCATATTTTTAAGACACATAAAAAATTTCTATTTTACTCAGAAAAAGAATATAGACTGCTTGCACACTACGCGCACGTGACCGTACACTGCACACTACGTCCTTAACCCGGGGAAATCCTTGTCGCGGTCCGTTTGGTCTTATTACGCCTCTCGGATGAGCACAGGACTACCCAAACATCCCATGGAGCCTCGTGTCGACCATGCACTTGTCCGTGACACACTTTGTCCGAGACCCGGTTGGTTTTTAGTCCGGGTTCGTGTCATGCCTGTCCGTGTATAGACCTTTCCTTTCAAGCCTTTGTCGGCATACCGAGCTCAATATCTTCGGGTCCCTAATCGGTCGAAGTTCTCGCCGGTTTTCCGCCGCGAGACTTTGACCAAGATATTGACCGGCGCCTTGACTTCGGCTCGGCGGCACAAATTATACATCGACTCCCGGCATTGACTTTGAGTCATCAAGGATTAATGACTATTCCATGCCTAATTACGGCTTAGCGACGACAAGTCAAGATCAATCGTGGACGCTTATCGGTCCAAATCATGCCGACTTTTTGTCGAGCCCTCGGACATGATCTTGACTTTCGACGTCGGCTTTGTCCGTAATTTACATCGAATGCTCGTTAAGACTCGATTACCCGCCGAGACTTTTAGGATCGTTTTTCTTTCGGTCGGTGGGACCCGCTTGCCCTATAGGACCCTCGCCCGGGGCTGTCCACCTGGGAGGTCGAAATACGGAGGTGGAATACGAGGGGCTTATAGACGTAGTGACGGGGCCAGCGATCCGGGAATCGAGTAGTTTGCGAAAAGAAGAGCAATCTTTTCCAACCGATTAGGATAATAAAACATGTTTTAAGTAAACGTGAACGAATAAGCTGCATGTTGCATGAGCCAAAAGCCCAAACACCTACCCTCCTTCCATTCCCGGACATCGAACCTTCGTGTCCTTTCCCATGACTCCGCACAAAGCTTGGTTTCGGGCACCGGGTCACCGTTTGATCGGTTGGGAAGAGTCAGCGCGTCATCGGCTTCGCCGTTTGTTCCAACTCCGGGTTTGAGAATGTCCGCATCGGCCGGTAATGATGGGGATAACGTTGCTCCGTCCTCCAAAATTCCTCGGACAGGACCGATGTGGATCCAGTTGGTAGAACAAATGAGACTTCGACATGAGGCTCAAATTGATGACCCTGCGGGGGTAGTTACAAGTCATGGTTTGACTATCGGTCTCAATTCCGATGGCACCTTTACCGCAAAGACAGAAGAAGGTTCTCCTCCTCTTCTTAATAGTCCGGATACATCAGGATGCTACCCCAAGATTCCTATGTTTCCACCGCGGGACTCTGCCCGCCGACTTACGGGGCAAGCGGCCCCCAAACAGCGGTCGGGGACGAAAGAGTTCGGTATATTGTCGGTTGTCCCCTCTCAAAGTGATGATCCCACAAATATCGGCTGAGTGATGAAAATCGGGAAACGAGTTAAAGAAATATGGTCGGCCATCAAATCCTGGAAGAACGCCGGAACAAACGGCGAGCTGGATTGGAAGAGGCCACACGCCACTTTGGGACCTTAACAATATCCCAACCGGCCGGGGCTACCTTGAAGGACAAACATATGCCCGTTCCCAGGACCTCAATATCTCTCATTATCCGGCGGAGTCAATCACTCGCTACCAGACGCAGCCCAGCGACGATCCCCGGACCAGTTCCACTCAAAGTCCTTCCAGGCCGCTCAACACGAGGTCCCAAATCCGCCGCAGTAGTAGAACACATTTGGTGGGATATTTGTGACTTGTCCCGATTGCCTTGAAAGGGACTATCGGGATTGGATACACGAGGACCGTCCTCCTAAGAAAAAGAAAATTTCCTCCCGGCCAAAAATTGGAAGGAGAGATTCGAGGCCGGTGATAACGGTGTGGGAATGCTCGGGGAGCCATGCAGGGGATTTGATTATTATGTACTCTACTCAGTCGAGTCTTCCCCAAAGCAAAAAGGGATAAAGAAGCGAGAAAAGCCTTGCTAACGACGGAATTGAGACCTTCGGATACCGAGTGCTGCGTAAGTCCAACCCCCCTCGGGGTCAGCCTAAGGTTCGGTTTGTCCGGCCTCCCGAGTATACACCGATGGAGAAAAACCGACGTGGGCGGCGCTCCCACTCAATCAACATGTTGGTCGGAGATGGCAACCGCCACAAAAGGCATCGGTATAACCCGGGGCTTCGGCAAAGACTACGCCTCGCAAGAAAAAGGCACGAAGTGACCGGCGATGACTCTCCATCCCGAGACAAGGACCAAATCTATGATCCTCACCTATATGGGAGTATGATCACCTTCTGCGATGAAGATTTGCCAAGAGATGTCTCCCAACACAATGAAGCTTTGTACATCACTATTCGGCTCAACACCATGTCACTCCACAGGGTATTAGTGGACAATGGATCATCGGTAAATGTCCTTCCCCTCGGCATGATGAGGGCCCTCCGCATAAGTGAAAGGCGCGTGATCCCATCTACCCGGATGTCAAAGCCTACGACGGTTCGTCTCGTCCCATTACGGGGACGGTAACTCTGGAACTGCAGTACGAAACCCAAATGGTGCCCGCAAAGTTCCATGTAATGGATATCCCCTCCGAGTTCACGGCCCTACTAGGGCGCCCTTGGTTGCATCACATGAAAGCCATAGCCTCCACTCTCCACCAATGCGTCAAATTCATCAACCGGCGGGAGACCTTGAAGTCATAAGGGGTGACAGGTTTCCTCATAGGGAACGAAGGCTGAAACAATAGCCAAGAACGCCCACGGTCAAACAGGGCTACATCCTTCAAGAGGCAAGTCTCGCCGGCATCCTTTGGAATCCGGCAATGCCAACTATGTCGACACACTCAAGCGAGCGGACTCAGAAGAAGTTCGATTCATCAAATTCAATTGCTATTTCCAACACTTGGAGGCGTACTGGAAGGAAATGCTTGAACACCGCCATGATACGAGCACATAAGTCCCCGGTCCTCAATCACAGATTTGTCGGTATTCTGCAAACCCATTCTTTGGCCTCGCCAGGGCGAGGAGATTTTCATGATAAAAGTCGGCAAACACCGACGGACTCGGCTCGAATCTATGAACGTCGTGTGGGACGTCCTCCTTCTTGAACTACACCCGAAGCCTTTCCGCTCGAGTATGGGACATGAGATTTTCTAGCGGCTCACCAAGAGCGCAATGCGTCCTTACATCCGGATTGAGCGGTCGGTGTGACGAAACGGAAGTCCCGGGGTGAGGAAGATCCCTACATCCACATGCTCGGCTTTCGGATGCCAAACACAGTTGATTACGGTTCGGACAAAGAGATGATAGCAACGGCGAAGAGGGAGCACAGAGACCATGTCTTTCCCGAGTTGTGAAGCCACCAACAGCGATGCCGCTAAAGAATTGGGAAACTCTCTCGGGCCGTCCGCGACCAAAGAGGAAATGATCACCAAGCTTGGATTGGTCCCCGTCCTTTCGTGTCAACCTTTGTAAAGTCCTCCGAGTCTCTCATTGTTGAAGTTCGGAGTCTCTCGAGTCGTCCAGATGGCCTCACGCACGAAGACTACGAGTACGTAGCCAACGTTGTATTCCCTTCGTCTTGAATGAAATGATGAACCTTTACGAGTATCCCTTAATTGCCACTTTAACTAATGATGAATTAACTAATAATCTAAAAACTGGTTAATAACGATTCACTAGATGAAGAGCGGACACATTAAATGAACAATATATCAAAGAAATCTTTAAGCGGGTTGTCAGGAAGAGGAAAATCGAGCCCAAGCTGCCGAAGAGATTTTGACAAGTGTGAATTTGGGAACTAGCGGAAGAGCCTAAAGAGACGCAGATTGGTAGTTTCTTGAAGGGACTGAAAGGGTTGCCCTAATCGAGCCGCTAAAAGAATTCGTGGATGTGTTCGCATGGTCCTATAAAGATATGCCGGGCCTCGATCCTTCCATAGTTGAGCACCGAATACCGCTCGACCCGAAGTCAAGCCGGTAAAGCGAAGCTAAGAAGAATTAAGCCCGAATGGTCCTTACAAGTGAAAGAGGAAATAGAAAAGATGCTCGGGCGGGGTTCATCGGGGTCATTGAATACCCAACATGGCGTCCAACATAGTGACGGTGACCAAGGCCAACGGAAAGATCCGATGCTGCGTAGACTTCAGAGACTTGAACAAAGCCGGTCAAAAGACGATTTCCCCCTGCCAAACATCGACATTTTGGTAGATTCCACGGCCAACCACGAAGTCAAATCTTTCGTCGATGGTTTTGCCGGCTACAACCAAATCAAAATGGCGAGAAGAAGATCAAGCCAAAACAGCCTTCACAACCCCTTGGGGCACATACTGCTACACGGTCATGCCATTCGGACTAAAGAATGGGGCTACGTACCGTAGGGCAGCTACGGCTACGTTCCATGACATGATCCACAAAGAAATTGAGGTCTATGTGGACGACATGATAATACATTCCAGAGGATCGGATGGCCAGCACTTTGTTGATTTGAGAAAATTCTTCGGCCGCCTCGAGACCACGACATGAGGCCGAATCCGGCCAAGTGCACCTTCGGTGTAAGACGAGGCAAGGTACCGGGATATATGGTGACAGTAACGGGGAATCGAAGTAGATCCCCGTAAAATCAAGGCGATAGTTGAAATGAAGCCACCACGGACACCGACAGAAGTGAAATCCTTCATGGGAAGACCGCAATACATAAGCCGCTTTGTAAATCGGTGACCTCGATCTGCGAGCCAATCTTCAAGTTGATGAAAAAGAATGCCTACACAGAATGGACCCCGAATGTCGGCTTGCCTTTGAGCATTAAGGCATACCTTGTGAATCCCCGATTCTCTCGCCCACCACATCGGCGAAAGCCACTCTTGCTATATCTCACCTGTCACGGATACGGCAATTGGGGCTATGCTAGCTCAAGAGAAAAAAGATTCCAAAGTCGAAAACGCCATCTATTTCGTAGCGAAAGCTCCAAGGAAGCGAACTCAATTACTCCGCTTGCGAGAAGACTTGCGCGGAGTTTGGTGCAGGTAGTGGGAAAGTTGAAACACTACATGCAGTCTCACCCGATACATCTTGTTTCAAGGATAGACCCCATCAAATATCTGTTCGACAAGCCTTCCATCTCCATGAGATTGGCAAAATGGTCGTTCTTTTTGGCCGAATATGACATCACTTATGTTTCAAGGAAATCCGTAAAAGGACGCATAATGGCGTAACATACGGCCGATTTCCCAAGTGATGAGTCCCGAGGACACGAACCTCAATTTCCCGATGATGGAATCTTCGCTCTAGAAGGAGAAAATCGCTGGCAACTCTTCTTCGACGGGGCGTCAAACAAAAGGGGGAACGGGATAGGAATGCTCCTGGTCGATCCTACTGACGAACACACCCCCATAGCAGTAAGGCTGAACTTCGAAGTCACCAACAACGCTGCTGAATATGAAGCTTGCATAGCTGTAAGTACCCAAATCTGGCTCATGCCTTCCGGTTAATTTTCCCGACATTTCGGTAAATTTCCCGGTAATTCCCCGGACCTTCCTAGTGTTCCGGAAATGTCCTGGAACAGTCCAAATTTAAATTTAAATTAGGGGAGCCTTCCTAATTAAGAAAACACGTTTTTCTTAATTAGGGAGAAGCTTCTAGAATAATGCCACCTTGCATGGTTCTAGAATGCTGAATCACAATGGATAAGACCGCACGGCCTCATTTGCAAAGGGCCTGCAGCCGCACGGCTTCATTAGCCTTATCCAGACTGCCTATAAATAGAGCCCTCCTCTACCCATTTCAACGAAAACAACAACACAAACAATCACACACACACACTCCATAGCAGTCCAGACGTGAAGAAAAACCCTTGAAGGCTCAAGAAGGCGAAGAAGAAGCTCAAGAAGCCATCTCCCTCCTCCTTGAAGACCCAAGAAGAACCTCTCCTCCTAGCTCCGTCCGAAGAAGCGAAGGAAACGATTGGTAACCTCGCACGCCCTAACCTTGCATTTTAATTGATATACTTGCTCATTGCATTCATATATCTTGCTTGGGACTTGGCATTTATTCATAAAGATCATATCTTTATCACCCCTTTCCCTTTTGCATGCATTAAGACCTCATTTGTCATAAAAATGTAGTCTTTTTCATAAAGGTGCATCCTTTTGCACCTAAAATCCCTATTTTCCAATAAAAATGTTATCTTTATGCATCATTTGCATACAAAGATCAAATCTTTTTTCAATAAAAATGCATCCTTTGCATCAAAACCCCCTTTTTCAATGCATCATTTGCATAAAAATCAAATCTTTATGCATCATTTGCATAAAGATCATTTCTTTAAATCAAAAAGCATCATTTGCTAAAACCAAAATGTCATCTTTTCATTAAAGAGTCATTTTTTATCATGCATTTCCCCTTTCCCCAACCTTGGAACGGACCGGTGTAAAAGTTCTCATCTTTGCATCGTTTCTTCCATTAAAGGTTCATGATTTCTTTAGGAAAAGGATAACCTTGAACCCTATATCTCCGATTATCGCTTAAGAATGAGTATGAAGCCTCTATACGAGCTCGACCGTCTTAAAGCGTAGGATTGATGGGCTAAGGACATTCCTTCCTAAAGAACCTCATCTTTGACCCAAAAGAGAGTCATTCTCTCGATCACGCAAGTCCCGAGGGTCCCGAGGTTTAAAATGCGATGATCATAAGTCATAAGATGAGGACGGGATCATAATCCCAAATACATAAATTCCAAGGAATCCCGAGCGACAACCAACAAATGGTTTGTACGTCCGGAAGACAACTTGGGACATCCCCCCCCTTATTTTCAAACACATGCACACAAAGAAAGCACGCAAGCAAACACGATTAATGAAATCTAGGGAGACTTGCTCCGGCAAGGCACTTTGGGTGAACGCCAAACGTTCTTCCCAAGGGGTAACTTAACCTCCGAACCCATAAAACCTTTTTTTCAAAGTTTTGAGGTAATCAAAATGGCGTGGCGACTCCGTCTTTCAAATAACTCGGATGTCTTCAAACTCGCGTGAATTCCAATAAACAAAAGAATTTGGGCACACATTCACAATAGCTGGGTTGGAAGCCGCCCTTGAAAGAAATATCAAGGAATTGGAGGTGTACGGTGACTCTGCCCTCATCATCAATCAGGTCTCTAACAAATGGAAGACCGTGGATCCGGGTTTGCAGAAGTATCATGCTTACATGGAAGAGTTAGTAACTCAATTCAAAGAAATCAGCTTTCATTACCTGCCAAGAGACCGAAACAGGTTCGCAGATGCTCTGGCTACACTAGCCTCTCTTGTCGAAATACCTGAAGGAAAGTCTCGTTAAACCATTCGTAGTCGGGAGAAGAGAAAATCCCCGCCTATTTGCTTCGAAATTGAAGCGGAAGCCGGGAACCGATCAATGATCCCCAGTACGCTCAGATTTACCAAGATTACTGAAGGATGGCGAGGCCTCTTTCAAAAACGAAGATGGGAATATAAAGAAGGAATCAAAGCAAAAAGTCTCTCGGCCACAAGCGGCTCGCCTCCCATTATGTTCTTTTGGGAAACATGTTATACAAAAACGTTATCAAGGCCCCCTCTGCGATGTATCGGCAAACAAGAGGCTACCGAACTCATGAAAGAAATACATGGTGGTACTGCGGCCCTCACATGAATGCTCGAGCTCGATGCAAATCATGCCGAGAATGGGGTATTTTTGGATCACCATGGAAGCCGGCGCATCCAGTTTGTCAAAAGCTGCGACAAATGTCGGCGATACTCAAATCTTAATCACTTGCCTCCTCACGAAGTTATACCGCATGACAACCCCTTGGCCTTTCGTCACTTGGGGAATTGATGTCATAGGCAAAATCACACCATCAGCAAGATGAACGGCCACGAGTTCGTCCCGGTAGCCGTGGACTATTTCACCAAGTGGGTTGAAGCCAAGTCCTACAAAATCCTCAATTCAAAGAAAGTCGCCCTCTTCATCAAAGAAAACATCATGTGCGGATACGGGTTGCCCGGCCGAAATCATTTCGAGATAATGGATCCCACTTCGAAGGGGAATGTGAAAAACCGTGGCGGAATTCCGAATAACCCGTCACAAGTCATCTCCCTACAGGGCCCCAAACCAACGAGTCGAGGCAAAGAAACAAGACTACGAAAAATATCATCAGGAAGATGGTCTGTCGGGCGAGAGATTGGCCCGAGAAGTTACACTGGCACTCTGGGGCTACGGAACATCGGTCGAACGGCAGCGGGAAACACCTTTTGCCCTCACATACGGAATGGAAGCCGTACTCCCAATCGAGTGGAAATACCTCGCTCCGTATACCGCTGGAAAGCCCGGATCAACGAGGTCGAATGGCTCCCGTGAGTCGCCATGACGAATTGGCCCTACTAGACGAACGCCGGCCGAAGGCCATGGAACACATCCGGCCTACCAAGGAAGAATGGCCGTGAGCCTTCGACAAGAAAGTAAAGCATCGGGAGATCCGAGAAGGCGATCTCGCTTCTAAAAGAAAAACCCCGGTCCGTATCAACCCTCTCGGCAAATGGGAGCCTGTATGGGTCGGGCCATATGTCAGTCCGTAAGATCTTCTCCGGAGGAGCCATGCAACTTGCGGACCTCGACGGAATCCCTTTTACACCCAGTGAACGGTGACAAGGCTGCGCGAGATACTACGCATAAAAAAAAAACAAAAAAAAGAGTGCTAAAAGAGTAATACCCAACTAGGTTAGAAACCCGAAAAGGGCGGCCTAGGTAAAAACAGGGTTGCACCAAAAAAAAACAAAAAAAAAAAACAAAAAAAAAACAAAAAAAAAACAACAAAAAAAAAAACAAAAAAAAAACAACAAAAAAACAAAAAAAAAACAAAAAAAAAAAACAAAAAAAAAAAACAAAAAAAAGAGTGCTAAAAGAGTAATACCCAACTAGGTTAGAAACCCGAAAAGGGCGGCCTAGGTAAAAAACGGGGTTGCACCAAAAAAAAACAAAAAAAAGAGTTCACCGGGTTGAACTACGAAGACTGAGCTCCTCAAAATGAGGGGAACGTAGGCAAAATGGAAACGGTTCGGTCTAAAGCACAAATAAAAGCCATACTTTGGCATCAATACAATTGATCGAGACCATGAAAGCGTCTCGAAAAACTCTAAAGCAATTCAAATATTCATTACAAGTTAAAAGCTCCTTGATGAGTCTAAGCCCGATTCATTCCTACAATCGGCAACTTTGCTAAAAGAAAACTAAGATACATAATCAAACTAATGTGTCCGTCATGGCAAGAAAGGGATACTTGGAAACCTCGAGTCACTCCAAGCCACTCGTCTTGGCCTCTCCCTTCTTCTTCCCCCTCCGAGTCTTTCTCTTACGAACCGGAAAAATGTCGGTATTCCTCCTACCAAGCTACGGTATAGGAACAGGGTCTATCAAACCGGCCTCTGTCGGGGCCTTAGTAGCCCTAGCGTCATCCCTCATCTCCTGTAACCTAGCCGGTAACATAGGAGCCCTCCTCTCCGTCTCTTGACGTAAGCCTCGTAACCGCCCCGCGCGTCTCCGCTCTGTCATGAGGATTGGCCCTCGCCTCGGCCCTCCTCCTCTCGAAAATCGGGTCCTCCGCACCCATAATGGCCTCACGCCGCCTCAAAATAGCCACCCGAGTCCCTCCCGCATGCCCCTCGTACCAATCCAGGGTACCAAGTGGTCAAGAACACCTGGTCTCGGACGCTCGAGAATGACCCGAGGGGGAAAGGCATCATACCTCCATGCTCGGGAAAGAAATGGAAACACCGAGGGATCATCCATGGAAACAGGAGCCACCACCCCGGTGGCTACATCATCAAAGCCCTCCAAAGGAACCCGCTCCAAGCCAAACCGCCTAAGGACCAGAGCCGGAATGTAGAAACTGACCGAGAAAGCCCGGAAGCATAACCACATGGGACCCGTCTGAAGCACTCGCGAGTCTCCACCCGCCAATGAGGCACCAACCATCCGATATCTTCAGCCTGGGCGACCCGCCATCCAACGCTCCCACGAGCCCCGATCATCAAAATCTGCATCAACACCTCTCTGGCAAAAGTCCAAGGCTCGATCATATCGAGGTTTCCCGAAGAACCCCAAACGCTCCATCGCCCGCGGGGTCAAGAGAAACGGGCTGCCCGTGCATGTACCGCCGTCCGGTAGCTAACTGCCGAGAGCATGAAAAGTCTCCCCAAGAATCAAAGGAACGACATCTTCGCCTGTGCGACAATGAACGACAACATCCGGCAGAGATCGATGGAAAATCCCGAAGGAATAGACCATGAACAGGGTGCCAAACATACAAAGTGCAAAGGCATCCCAATAGGCATCATCCACCAAACCTAGACCCCTAAATCTGTCTGGGAAGACCGGAAATATCGAGATGATCGGGACCGCGGATCATACCTTGCGCTTCCTCCGGAAAAGATGAAGGAGGGCGCACAACTGTCCGCTGAAAAGAAACCCTCCGGCAAAGTGGACCGCTATCTCTTCCACCTCAGGACCTCCAAGCAAGGCCCGAAACTCTTCCACAAGTCGGAACAATCTCGTTGAGGGAAAGGCAAAAGACATGCCTTCTAGTATCCCAAAACGAAGAAGAAGCTCTTAAGAGGTCATAATCCGGAACCAATTCTTTGAGAGACCACAAGCATCGTACCTTGTACCTTTCTTCAAAGAATGATCTTCTCTCGTGCATGATCTCCCTACACCACTCCTTGAACTTTTCAAAGAACAACATTTGCCTTTCTTTGGACAATTTTGTAGAATTTTTGGCCATTTCCATGGTTTTTCTCTCTTTCTCCCCGAAAATGGTCAAGTTTGAATTTGAAGGTTGAAGAGGATATTTGAATTTGAAATAAAGCAAGACCAGGTCCGAACCAGAATTAAAGGACAATGTCGAAGCCGACCCTATCCGCGCGGATACAAGTGTCATTACCAAAAAAATTTGCAACAATCCAAGTCGCTACACCAAAAGAGGAATATTCCGTCCTGGTTGCTGCTCGAAACTTGTGCAAAAACTCCCCAAACCAGTCCATATACCAAACACCCTTGCAAAAAAAAAAAAACCAAGGCTCATGCAACACTGCATTCATATTGCATTGCATTCATAAAATAAAATCCTAAATTATTACATTCCAAAAAAAAGAGAGTGTGCATAAAAAAAAAAACAAACAAACAAACATAAATAAAATCCTAAATTATTACATCAAAAAAAATGTGCATAATCTGTACAAATCTAAATCTCAAAAAATCAATCGGAGTCTCCAAGACCCGATGTCTCCCCCGGCCCCTCTTGCGACTCGGGCCCGCCTCCTCGGGAGCCCCGAAAATCTCGGGCTCGCAATCGCCTCCGTCTCCAGAGAGAGGCTCATCAGGACCAACCGGCACGACGCTACGATAGGGCAAGCCGAGATCTCGCGAAAAGTCGTACCCGAAGGTGAAGGCGCGACTCCCGCACGTACGAAGACGACCCGCCATGCCGCCAAACGTGTCCTCGCCCGTGTGGATCCCCTAGAATGACGTGATCCGAAGGCAAGCATCGCGCGATGATCAAGAAGAGGAGACAAAGGAGTCTCGAGGAAGTCTCCGAGCGAATAGGGAAGCCTCCCGTCCGACTGTGCGCCGCCGTGGTCGCCTCGCTCTAAACAGAGGAGCCCCGCAAGCGACCATCCTCCCGATGAATCTCTGCCCCGATCGCTTGCTTCGTCGCCTTCTCGACGACCACCTCCGAAAACCGCACAAAAGCAAAAGCGTCAAAAAAAAAAAAAAAAAAAGTGATGCTAAAGATGATGAAACAAAAGAAAGAAAAGAAGGGGAAAAGGTGAAGCCATACCTTCATACTCCTGGGACGAGGCCGGAAAGCTCGTGGAAGCCGCTCAGCCGAGGGATCCGCACCCTCAATCGGACCCCATCCCGGATATAGGAAAATCCGTCCGAGGGTACCGCGGGATCCCAAGCCCCTCCCTATCCGTAACCCGAGGCATCCTCGCCTCCTCAAGACGAACGTCGCATATGGCTCAATCGCCACGAAGTCCGAGAAGTGCCGCCCGCTTCGGTAATCATCCCAGTCACGGACCGATCGCTCGGGTGCATCATATCGGCGGGAGGCTCCACCGGTGTCCTCAAAGGCGAGTTCACGCTACGCCGGCGCGTCACCCTCTCTCCTGCATAATAGGCATCGCAGGTCGGACCCTCAAGATCCTCCGCCGCCACCGTCTGCATCTCGGGCCGCCCCTTCAACCGCGCTACCTCAAAGCGATCCTGTGGGAAGAATATCATCCCCTCATCCGTCTCGCCGCCTCCGTCAAAGGAAGGCAATCCGCGCACTCGAGGGTCGTACGCCCGGAGCTTATCTTTCTCCGGCATGCTTGGACTAAGACCGCATGGCCTGGATACGCCCCCAACGTACCCGCCGGGCCGCCGCCACACCGTGACGATGGAAAAACTCCAACGCCCATACCGCGAAAGGTAAAAATCCAATCGATCCAACTTGCAAAAAAAAAGGAAGTGCGTGCTCAAAAAAAAAAAAAAAAAGAGGGAAAGCAAAAAGAGAGCTTATACCTCCGTGAGCGAACTCAAAGCAAGACAAGGAGCTCACAGCCTCTTCCTACTGTACCTATCAAGAGCAAAATAAAGCTCACGGCCCGGCCTCTCCCCACGAGACATCTCCTAGCCGTCTCCATGTCCCTCCAAGGACCTCAACAAGGCAAAGACTCGTCCCCTCAGCATGCCCAAAGAGGGTGCTCGAAAAGGTAAACCACAAGAAGGCCCCGCGATCCGATCGGCGCCTATCCTCTCCTCCCCAAACCTCATAGCTCGCTATGGTCTCCACGATCTTGCCGTAGACCACGGCGTACTCCATCCCCATCCCCTTTTGGGAATAGGGGAAAATCCTGTAAGAGCTCGCAGACGCATCGTCGTAGCCATCCCGCCACTCAATGCCGCGCCCATTAAAGGACAGCCCCCGTAATCGCAAAGCATAGTCGAGGGCGAATCGTAGCCTCGCCCCGTAAGAAGTGGGAAGGTGTGGGTCGCGCCCCACCAGCTGCCGCGCCGAGCAAACATCAAGCCCTTGCTCTTAGTGGAACTTGACCAGCCCCCTCAAGCACTCGACAAACTCCCAGAGCCCCGTCTCAACAACGATCCGTCTCTGACTCGGCAAAGCTCCTCGGCCCGCATCCTAAGCCGATCCCACAAGTCAATCACGTACTCCACCGATCCTCGAGTCTTCATTTTGTTCTACCGCCTCCGTCACAAAACGGTGTCCGCCCTGTAAAAAAAAAAAAGGAGAGAGAAAATGTCAAAAAAAAATTGCATTTGCATTTACAAAAAAAAAAGAGAGAAAGCATACACATTAAAAAAAAAAAAAATTTCGACAAAGATAACAAAGATACAATGAGCATAGCCCCATTTTTCTCGCATGAAAGAAAACAATTTTCAGCAAGTCCCAATGCATTCATCAAAAAAAAAAAGGAGATGCATTCCTACGCGAGTAAAAACTCCGTCCCATTTTCAAAAAAAAAAAAATGCATACATGCATATCATCCATCTTACATGCAACGGGAGAAAAAATCCGTCCCACTTTTCAAAAAAAAAATCCTAAACATACATACATCTCATATTGGCAAAATGCCCATTCTTTCTAAACAAAATGCATGCATTGCATCATCATCATCATCAATATGCAAAATTCAATTTCAAAAAAAAAAAAAAGAAATCACAATTCTTCGAATTTTCACAGGTAATTTTCGAATCAAAAAAAAAATGTGGCAAAAATGCCAATTCTTTTTCCCAAGCAAAGTGCACATTTTGGGTTACTCATATACTCATTACAACATGCAAAGCATCAAAATCAAGATTCAAAGCCAAGAACATCAATCATTCAAATTTTCAAAAAAAAAAAAATTCAAAATCACCCAAAAATTTCAAGCAAGAAATCAACAAAGGGATCAAAGGGTTTCAAAGTATACCGTTCGGAGATGCGGATCCGAAGCCCAATGTTGCCAAGCATCGGGGTAATGCTCCTCCTCAACCGATTGCGAGAGGTTGTAATGCCTCCTCATCCGGACGAGCTCCAATCGCCTCTCCGCTATGGGACCACGTCCTTGGCCTTGAAAAGCGCCTTCCCCGTGTTCCATTGCTCGAAAATCAAGAAAATTGAAGGAATTTGAAGCTTAAATGGCCAAAAATGGAGGATTTTGCAGCTTTTTTTCTCGCTCTCGACAGCTTTCAAAAATTGACCGAGGAAGAAGAAGGGCGTTGGCCCTAATTAATACCCGACTTTCCATCCCTATCCGCGGATAGGATTGCAAGGGTCAAAATGACCCTTTTGCCCCTTAAAATTTCGGGACTCGCAATTCCGTCCCAACTTGACAAAGTTAACCAAAGTTAACCAAAGTCACCCCTTGTCATGAAAATTACCCCTAGTCAAACGTAAGACCGAGTGCCCCGAGAAAGATAACGAAATCCCGTATCTTTCATCAAAATCTTCCCCCAGTCAAACGTAAGACCGAGTGCCCCGAGAAAGATAACGAGATCCCGTATCTTTCATCAAAATCTGCCCCTAGTCAAACGTAAGACCGAGTGCCCCGAGAAAGATAACGAGATCCCGTATCTTTCATCAAAATCATTCCCCTGCTAGCCAAACGTAAGTCCGAGTGACCCGAGAAAGATAACGGATCCCGTATCTTTCATCAAAATCATTCCCCGGCAGTCAAAAACGTAAGACCGAGTGCCCCGAGAAAGATAACGAGATCCCGTATCTTTCATCAAAAATCATTCCCTACCAAACGTAAGACCGAGTGCCCCGAGAAAGATAACGAGATCCCGTATCTTTCATCAAAAATCTTCCCTAAGCAGTCAAACGTAAGACCGAGTGCCCTGAGAAAGATAACAAGATCCCGTATCTTTCATCAAAATTGCCCCCTGCAAGAAACGTAAGACCGAGTGCCCCGAGAAGGATAACGAGATCCCGTATCTTTCATCAAAATTGCCCCTAGCCAAACGTAAGACCGAGTGACCCGAGAAAGATAACGAGATCCCGTGATCTTTCATCAAAATTGCCCCCTAGCCAAACGTAAGACCGAGTGCCCTGAGAAAGATAACGAGATCCCGTATCTTTCATCAAAATTGCCCCCGGCAGTCAAACGTAAGACCGAGTGACCCGAGAAAGATAACGGATCCCGTATCTTTCATCAAAATTACCCCGGCAGTCAAACGTAAGACCGAGTGCCCCGAGAAAGATAACGAGATCCCGTATCTTTCATCAAAATCTCCCGCAGCCAAACGTAAGACCGAGTGCCCCGAGAAAGATAACGAGATCCCGTATCTTTCATCAAAATTGCCCGTAGTCAAACGTAAGACCGAGTGACCCGAGAAAGATAACGAGATCCCGTATCTTTCATCAAAATTACCCCTAGCAAGAAACGTAAGACCGAGGTGTCCCGAGAAAGATAACGAGATCTCGTATCTTTCATCAAAATCTCCCTGCTAGCCAAACGTAAGACCGAGTGCCCCGAGAAAGATAACGAAATCCCGTATCTTTCATCAAAATCTTCCCTGAGCCAAACGTAAGACCGAGTGACCCGAGAAAGATAACGAGATCCCGTATCTTTCATCAAAATTACCCCTCAGCCAAACGTAAGACCGAGTGCCCCGAGAAAGATAACGGATCCCGTATCTTCATCAAAGTCTTCCCCCTAGCCAAACGTAAGACCGAGTGCCCCGAGAAAGATAACGAGATCCCGTATCTTTCATCAAAATTACCCCCTAGCCAAACGTAAGACCGAGTGCCCCGAGAAAGATAACGAGATCCCGTATCTTTCATCAAAATCTTCCCGACAGCCAAACGTAAGACCGAGTGACCGAGAAAGATAACGAGATCCCGTATCTTTCATCAAAATTACCCCCGGCAGTCAAACGTAAGACCGAGTGCCCCGAGAAAGATAACGAGATCCCGTATCTTTCATCAAAATTACCCCCCGCAGTCAAACGTAAGACCGAGTGACCCGAGAAAGATAACGAGATCCCGTATCTTTCATCAAAATTTTCCCTAAGCCAAACGTAAGACCGATTTCCTGCACAAATACGTCTCGATTTTCCTCAAAGAAAGGCTAACGAAATCCCCAAAGAAAGTTAACGGAATCCCAAAAGCCGAGAGATCTCGAGTAGTACTCGAACTACGAAAGGGCTTGATTCCCACTAGGGATACGTAGGTAGCCTATCATTAGGTCCAAATTTCGACCAAAATGGTCACCCTATCCTTCGGCAGCAGACAAAGTCCACCGAAAGGCCATTTCAAATCAAGGTCCGAGGCACCTAAAAAGCCATCATCATCAAGGTTCGAGGCACCTAAAACGCCATCTCCAAGGTTCGAGGCACCTAAAACGCCATCTTCAAGGTTCGAGGCACCTAAAACGCCATCTCCAAAGTTCGAGGCACCTAAAACGCCATCTTCAAGGTTCGAGGCACCTAAGACGCTATCACTAGAAAGCGATAAATCGCAATCATCCCCAAACAGAGACCGAAAATGGTCATTCCTATCCCCAGAAGCGGATAGCCATCAGACCGAAAATGGTCATCTCTTATCCCCAAGCAGAAGTTTCTTTCCAAAGAAACGACGGTAGAACTCGCTCATCGGGTTCGAGGCACCTAAAACGCCATCATCTCCGTGGTCAAAGACCCGAACTACGATCGGCTTGATTCCCATTCGGGATACGTAGGTAGCCTATCGCTAGGTTCAGCCACCCGATCACTCGATCATCCTGCCAAATATGGAGCCTTACTCTTATCGACGACCCCGCTTCCTTCGAAAGCGCCGTCGCCGAGGGGCTACTGTAAGTGCTCCAATTTGAGCTTGTTAGAATTTTCGTTAGAAAATTAACGAAAGTTATAACATTTCTAACAATTCCTAACTATCCTAACATTTCTAACAAAGTGAGGGTAAAATGGGCATTGTTATTTAAGGTTAAACCTTAAAAAGAATCTCAAAAGGCAAAACAAAAGAAGAAAACCATAAATAGAAATGGTTGGAAACACAAAAACTGGCTGTTAATTTGAATTTTGAAAAAGATTATTCTTCTTGTCCAAAGCTGAAGCTGCATTTAATGAACAAAGGCACGCTGCCTGGACTTGTCCGCGCGGATGGGATTGTCATCTCAGGAGGGCTATAAATTGAGCCCTCCAGTCACAAAAATAAGGAGGAAGAACACAATTGCACCGAACCTCTGGCGAAATATAGAGAGAAAACAGTGAGAATTCACAAGAATTGTCACCTTTTTCTCTCCAATCTTTCCCAACTCATACTCATCCACTCACTCTCATATTAAAGCCCTAAACACTCATACACTCAAGCCAAACACTCAAGAACACAAGGAAGATTGGTAAACCCTCCTCTTCCTAACCCTAAATCTCATCCATGCATGCATCTTCAAACTACAAAATGTAGTTCTTTCATCTTCTTTCTCTAGATCTAAGAAGATCACCATGGAAGACCATCTCCATGGATGATCTTCTACAAAGATCAACATTATTTTCAAAGCTTTTCTTGCTTACTTGCAAAAATGCACTTTCAAAACCCTAAAAACCATTTTCAAGCACTAAATCTTGATTTCAAAGGGTAAAATCCCCTCCCCAAGCAAATGAAATGCTTAGTCCTAATGTACCCCAAGGATGGTTTGGTATAGTTGATTCACCACTAAAATGTCTCGTGATCACTAACCAATACCTAGGGAAATGGGGACAAGCATGGATGCAAAACCCCTTAAAATCATATTTTCTTTCTTGAGAAGTTGCTGTCCAGTAGCAATTTTCTCAGACCTCAGTCCATGGTCTTAATTTTTGGACACAGATGAACTTGAGTTTGGTGTTGACTACAAAACACTTTTTGTAGCCAACATCCAGAGCTTTCCAGACATATTTTTACTTTATTTTTTGGGTGAGTAAAACTCCTCTTTTCAAATTTTCTTTCAGAGGCTAGTTCATCAGCTTCTGGGAATCCAGATCTCATATCTGAGGTTTCCAGAAGGTTTTGACCCCTCAAATCTTCTCCAAAATGGAAAATTCCTTCGCACAAACTTTATTTAAGGTATCTAGAACAACTTTCATTCTCTGAGTTTATCCAGATTATGAAGTTTTAAGACCCTTGAATCCCTTTCAAAATCAAAGGTCCACTGCCTTTTTCATTCTGGCAGAAATGGCTCTCAACTTCAAAAGGTCTTTTGAGTACCAAATCTCAATCCAAAAATCTTCCAAAAAATCATGGGATCAGTTTAAAGTCTTAAAAAGATATCCCAATTTTTACTTTTCTGAGTTTCAACTTATTTTGGCCAAAACACACACACACACACACACACGCAAATGATTTTCAGCTTGGAAGACTCGTTTTTACGAGGCGCGTCGGGTGCACACTAACGTCCTTCCCGACGCGTAACATGACCTCCGAACCTAAATCTCTGATCTCGGGCTTTTTTCAAAGTTTTGGCCTTCAAAATTAAAATGGCGTGGCGACTCCGTGTTTTTTCCGATTTTATTTGGTTTTTCAAAGAAACGCAAAAATCGAATTTTTCCCGCGAAAAAGGCAACACATCATCACACAAAGGCCTACATATAAGCCCGTTCACCAGATCGCCACGAGACCCTCACGAAAAACCCTAGGGAGTTTTGAATAAAGGGTCAAATAAGTGAGAACCTCCAATAAGGGGATACAGATGCCAGGGGGTTAAAGGGCCTCTATGCTAAAATATGCTCCTACCTTTCTGTTGCGCGGACAATAGCCTCACGGCCACCTTCTGCATGCCCTATGAAAGTATGCTTGCCTTGGCTACTTTTGACTTACACCACAGCTCGCAAGGCTGGGAATAAGTGTAAATGGATGAGAGTGATCAAACTAGTTTAACAAAGCCAAACAGACAAACGAGGTTAAGGCCTCAAAGTTTGCCACAAGGCTAAACAAACGCGATCATAGAAGAATAAGGCTGATTCTCACGAAAAACCTAAGGGTTTTGAATAAAGAGTTAGGAAAACTCAAAAAATGCGGGCAAAGTGCCTACTAAGCTTTTGACCGCAGAAGGAGAGTATAAAGTTAGTTGCAAGTCAAAAATGCTGGAGAAAGCAAGAATGCAAGTATCAAGGTACTCAAAAATTGCGAACACTCAAAACAGCCTAAAAGACGAGCAATTAAGATTCAATCCTAAGCCTACGGGCAAAGATCCAATAAGCCTACGGGCAAAGATCCAATCCTAAGCCTACGGGCAAAAATCCAATAAAGCCTACGGGCAAAGATCAAACAAAAAACTAATATCAAAGCCAGATATCCTCATAGAAAAATTCTATAAAGCCGACAAGCTAAATATTTACGCGCCAATAAGCCTTCGGGCAAATATATTTGAAACTACCTGCAGGTTTATGCATATTTGGAGCTCAACATCCAGCTCGGGGGCTCGCTCATTCTTATTATTGGATATTCATCCACGGGCTACATGCCCGCTTTATCTACTCTCGGGAATCTCCGAGAGCTCTATTCAAGCTACCTCTGGGATCTATGCTTACTTTCTGGTGCTCTCCAGCCTATATCCGAAAATCTCCGGCCATCTTTGGCGTTTATCGGCAGATCGCTGCCTCCAGCCTCCGTGGCTCCTAGTCCCCGTGACTCCAGCCTCCGTGGCTCCTAGTCCCCGTGACTCCAGCCTCCATGGCTCCTAGTCCCCGTGACTCCAGCCTCCGTGGCTCCCAGCCTCTGTGGCTCCTAGCCTCCATGGCTCCTAGTCCCCGTGACTCCAGCCTCCATGGCTCCTAGCCTCCGTGGTTCCTAGCCTCCATGGGTCCTAGTCCTCTGTGGCTCCCAGCCTCTGTGGCTCCTAGCCTCCATGGCTCCTAGTCCCCGTGACTCCAGCCTCCATGGCTCCTAGCCTCCGTGGTTCCTAGCCTCCATGGGTCCTAGTCCTCCGTGACTCCTAGTCTCTGTGACTCCTAGTCCCCGTGACTCCTAGTCCCCGTGACTCCAAGTCTCTGTGACTCCTAGTCTCTGTGACTCCTAGTCTCTGTGACTCCAAGAGAGGTGGCCGAGATAAAAGCAGCTTGTCGCTGCCACCTTCTCTCCCCTCTCCGACGAACAGGGGCTAGTGACCCCAGATCCAGACCGTAGTCCGATGAGATCGTGCCAATACTTCCCAGTCTCAATGACCGAGATAAAAGCAGCTCCTAGCTGCCACCTTCTCTCACTAGACCTCAATCTCCCAGGCTCCTACCTCCAGGATTCAAGCCAATCTGGTGAGCTTGGAGCTCCAGCCATAAATATATACTCAAGCCAGCCTCTACCTAAATCGTACTCCTCGCTTCGACCATAAATAATCATCACTTGGAGTAGGGGGCTATTGATGAGCCCTGACTTTTCAGTTATATATTTATACATACACTTATACATTAATACAATCCAAAACAGCCAAATATATCCCATATATACATATACCAAATATTTACATTGAGACCCCTCATAAAGTGCCACATTAGCACTCTCTCACCCTATATATACTATAACCCTCCAAAGCAAAGGTAAGTCTCTACTCTCTCCACAATACACACAATACTCTCTCTACAGCTCTCCCTCTAGAGAGCTTCCATACAGTTTATACACATAAACACCGACTGATTCTTACGCCCGAGGGTTATAGCGGGGCTCCCCCCCGCACCCCTAACGGTGCTGTTTTGCAGGTTCCTCCCGAGGTGCCGACGCGTTTCAGCCACCTTCCGAGGCCAAAAGTCGTGGCGTCATCAGTGGTTCCATTGCCGGGCATACTTCTGATCGCACCCTGCGGGGAGAAATTTATGAGGGCCTTGAGATTCAAGTTCGAGGCATCAAACAATCAGGCTGAGTATGAAGCGATTATAGCGGGCATGGAATTGGCAAGAGACTTGGGAGTTCAGAATATTGAGATCAATAGTGACTCTCAGCTCATAGTTAATCAAATTAGGGGGGAGTATGATACTATCAACCCAGTACTAGCTCCGTACTGCGGCCTTGCAAAAACCCTCATCAAAAATTTCACTTACTATGAGCTGAACCAAGTCATGAGAGAGGATAATGTGGAAGCTGACCTCCTCTCAAGAATAACCGAGCAAGAAATTGGTGAATTGGAGACAGATTGCCAGATTGAATTCACGGAGAGACCTGCTATAGATCGAATTCAGATAAACAATATTGAGGATCAAGTAAGGTACTGGGTAGATGAGATCAAGGATTACATTGAAAAGCAAACCCTCCCCGAGGATCCAGCAAAGGCTAGAGCCATTGGAAAGGTGTCCGCGAAATATCTCGTCCTCGATGGAGTACTTTTTCGACGATCATTCACCAAACCTTTGCTCAGATGCGTCAAAACTCACATGGTCACTAACTTACTCTATGAGGTCCATGAGGGAGTTTGTGGCGGGCACCCTGGTGCTCGCACCCTCTCGGACAAGATCAAATTCCAGGGTTTCTTTTGGCCTACGATGAGAAGGGATGCACAGGAGTATGTTAGAAAATGTGATAAGTGCCAGAGATTTGCGGACATCCCTAGACTACCATCAACAGAGCAGACTTTGGTGGTACCATCGTGGCCGTTTGATACGTGGGGGATAGATCTTATCGACCATTTCCAACCGCTAGAGGAAGCATTAAGTACGCCGTGGTGGCCGTGGATTATTTTACCAAGTGGACGGAAGCAAAGGGCTTAGCCACTATTTCCGAGGATAACACTATCGCTTTGTCCACGACCACATCTATTGTCGATTTGGGGTTCCCGAGCAATAATTTCAGATAATGGCACCCAATTCTCCGCAAAATTCACCGCTGAATGTGTGAGAATGAAGGTGCAACACCGTAAGTCCGCAGCTTGCCTATCCTCGTGGAAATGGTCAAGTTGAGGCAAAGCAAACAAGCTAGTCCCGATCGCCTTAAAGAAAAATTTGGAAGGACGAGGAGGACGATGGTTGGACGAGCTACAGATCGCATTATGGATTGTCCGCACCACAATTAGAAATTCTACAGGAGAAACTCCTTTCTCGCTCACGTATGGGTCAGAGGCAATGGCTCCAGCTTGAGGTAGCCCTACCCTCGTACAGAGTCACATACTTCGACGAGTCTCAAAACGAGGCAAACAAGGTGTGACTCGGACGATCTCGAAGGAAAGAGAATACGGGCATACAAAAAAATGGTGAACTACAAGCGTAAGGTGAAGAAGCACCATGACAAAGAGGGTAAATAGGAGGAGTTTTTCTACTGAGACCGGGTACTCGAAGCGTAGAGGTCCAAGGGGCCCAACTCCGGTTTCAACAAGTTGTCCCCGAAATGGGAGGGTCCATATGAGGTCACAAGGATAGTCAAAGAGGGCACCTACATATTGCGACCAAAAGAGGGAGAAGAGCTTAAGCACGCTTGGAACAGCGACCACCTTAAGAGATATTTCTTTTGATAAATCTTTGTAATTTTTGGAAGGAGTATAGACTGTATACAAAGGAAGTTATCATCATATTTTGATGCAAAAATCAAGTCCCACCAGCCTCAAAAGCTAGGGTGGATGCCCGCAGCCGGATGCCAGTGGGTTCAAGAGCCAAAATATGAGCTCCTACTTACTGATGCGCAAAGATCTAAGGATCCGCATGCCTATATATGTACAAAGATCCATTACGATCCGTACTATGATCGCGGAGGATACTCTCTCCTGCCCGCGTGACACCACCAAAAATAAGTGGATATAGATGAACGTAGGTACAAAGGCCATGATGCCCGTGCCTACGGATTCTAGTGGGGACAATGACCTGAAGTCCGGACCCACTAATTGCGCGAAGGACCTCGTTAGGGCCGTTACTCGCATGCCTGTATGTGACAAAGGCCTACATATAAGCCCGTTCACCAGATCGCCACGAGACCCTCACGAAAAACCCTAGGGAGTTTTGAATAAAGGGTCAAATAAGTGAGAACCTCCAATAAGGGGATACAGATGCCAGGGGGTTAAAGGGCCTCTATGCTAAAATATGCTCCTACCTTTCTGTTGCGCGGACAATAGCCTCACGGCCACCTTCTGCATGCCCTATGAAAGTATGCTTGCCTTGGCTACTTTTGACTTACACCACGGCCGCAAGGCTGGGAATAAGTGTAAATGGATGAGAGTGATCAAACTAGTTTAACAAAGCCAAACAGACAAACGAGGTTAAGGCCTCAAAGTTTGCCACAAGGCTAAACAAACGCGATCATAGAAGAATAAGGCTGATTCTCACGAAAAACCTAAGGGTTTTGAATAAAGAGTTAGGAAAACTCAAAAAATGCGGCAAAGGGCCTACTAAGGCCGCGCCCGCGTAAGGAGAGTATAAAGTTAATTGCAAGTCAAAAACGCTGGAAAAAGTAATAGGCAAGAATGCAAGTACTGAGGTGCTCGAAAATTGCCAAACTACTCAAAATAGCCTACGAGACAAGCAATTAAGATAAATAGTAAAGGAGCCAAGTGGAGAAAAATTCTTCTATTAATGTTGAGGAAATATTTACAAAGTCCTAAACTATTACAAAAGAAAAAGTAAAAACCCTATACTAGTGGAGCATTCTCCTTGGGCTCCTCAGTGGCCGCACCACCTGTGCCCGCTTCTGAGGCCGGAGTTGGGGAAGGCAGGCTGGTCCCCAGAGGCACCTCGGTAATAGGAGCAGTTTGTTGCTCGGCAGAGGCTGAAGCGGAAGCTGCCCGCTGGGAAACAGATCTCCCATGGCCGGCCCCTCCGGAAGAACCCGAGCCGTGGCATCCCCAATGATAAAGGGTTCTCCCCGAATCGCAGCCTCATCCAATTGGGCGATCGTGCCAAGGGCGCTCACTTCGCCACAGAGGCAGAGAGGCCGCAGCCGAGAGATCCGCACTCGACCTCGTCCTCGGACAGCAGGAACTAGCGCATGCCCGGCACGCACTCCGCCGCAGCAACCAGTGAGCCGATCACGGCCAACCGCCGCACGGAGAACATACCCGTGGCCGCGGTTCCGGATTCGTGTCCGACACCGGCCTCATACTGGGCCAGGTTCTCTGCGTTGAGCCAATCCTTGAACTCCTCGGAGTTCTTATACTCCTCGATGGCCTCCTTGCGAGCTTCGGCCAGCATCCTCTCCTTCTCCAAGCCAAACTGCGTCGAGGCAAAGAACTTCTGAGAGATCATCCGCCTTGGCCTCCGTGATCCGGACTTGCTTTTGGGTGGCATCCGCCTTGACCAAGAGCTCGGCATTTCTTTGCTCCATCCTGGAGTTTGTGGCCCTCGAGCTCATCCCGCCGACCCTTTGCCTTTTCAAGGCTCTTCTCCAGTTCGGTCACCCGCTCCTGGAAGCCCTTCAGATCGGACTCCTGGTGGCGAACTCTTTCTCATTGGGCATCCAGGAGGGAGCTCGAGTCCCCACCTTCTCCCGGGGCGCCCACTCGCGGAGTTTACCCGCCATGTCCTTGGTGTTATTGGCAAGCTCAACGGACAGGCTATCACAGGTCTCCCGGAGCCGCATAGCCTTATTGCCCACCTGCGAGGAGGATAGTTAGAGCAAGGAAGGCTAAAAGTGACAAAGGGACAGCATGTAAAGAGTCAAACCTCAGTGAGGGCAATCCCAATGTCTCCCATCAAGGCTGACGGGTTCTCCTTCTCCGCCACGGCATAGTAGAAGTCCGGGGCGAAGAGCCTATTGATAAGCCCGATCCCAACAGCAGAGTTGTGGGAAGAGCGGGCATACAGGTCCACCCCTTCAATGGCGGGCACAGATCCCACCTGTTTCCTCTTCTCCCAGGTCTCCTCGCGGGTGGCCAGGGAGGAGATCGGGTAGGCTACCGAGCATATTGTCCCCGCGGTGGAGGGAGCAGTGGTAGAAGCGGTGGCAGCAGCAGGGGGGCTACAAGAAGAAGTATCCACCACTTTCTGGGTCTTGGAGGACCTCTCCCTATGCGCAAGATCCGCATCTCTCGTCAGCCCTTTTCTTGGATTGCTCCGGTTATGCCCGGAGGCAATAGTACGGCCGGGAGATGATGCCCGGAGAGCATTGGGTGGAGGAGGACCCCGGGGAGGTGGAGGCAGATTCCCGGTGGTTAGAATAGTTTTGGGAGCAGATAGAGCCTCCCCAGTCTTCCTGCTCGCTACAGGCACAGTCTTATCTTTTGTGGGGACCCCTCCCATCTCATTCTGCCTCTTCTGGGCAGCTTCCTTGTTGGCCCTTCCGGTTCTTGGCCTTCACCGAGCAAAGACTTAGAGGGGCCATCATAAGTTATACTCTTCCGGATCTACTCGAGGGAAAGAAAAATGGTTAGCAGAGCAGCCTCAAAAATCAAAGGCAAAGTAAATTGGCAAATGCTTTTATAAAGGAATCGTAGACCGATTAGTTCGGGAGGATCGCACTCGCCGCCAAAGATACTGTGTCTTACAATCGGCCTCAACCGGTAATGTTCGTGCACCCGCTAATCGTGGTCACGGGCAAAGGCTCTATTTCTACTGGGGGCATGTGGGGCGCCCTCCTCGCGAGGAGCCACCCCGAGTAGTTCAATAGGGGCTCATCTTCCACTATGGCGCCCACGTCATATACGGGCTCCTCCCCGTTATCCAAATAAAGGCCCGTATGCCTCTACATGGCGGTGCGCATAGCATCGGCTGAGGACGGGTCTGGATAACTGCCAGCGGCCACCTTCATCGGGACGGGGTTTGAAGGTTTGGAAAAGGGTCATCCAAATCTTGACTCGATAACCAAAATATCCTTCTGATTCCATTGGTCAAATTTGTTTGAGGGAGGAGAGAAAGTTCTTGTAGAGTAGTTCCTAGCCTTCAAGCTCAGGATACCACGGCTAATCTGGTTCTGATAGTAAGCATAGAGCCCAAAGAAGGGTAGGTTCATAACCTGTGAATCCGCATACAATGCTATGAAGGAGACAATGGCCCTGGATGGCATCGGGAGTCGGAGTGCATGGGCAAAAGTGTGCATTGAACTCCGTGAAGAAGTAAAAGAAAGGGTCCAGGGGCGCCTCAATCCATTTTCAAACCGGGCCCCATAAAAACGCAGCTCGGTTGTCCCCGCGGACATCCGCTATAGTCTCGGCCGCAGCTTGTCCTTGTCCTTCAAATGAACATGCCCAAGGGTGCGGACACGGTAAGCATTGCGGTCCACATTATAAACCTCATAAATCTCCTCCTCCTACCAATGGTGGCCACCTCCTTGGTCTTCTTGCTACGGCCACGACCAGGATTCACATCCCTAGCTGGCCTCTTGCCTTTGCTCCGGCAGGGCCACAACCTCCTCCTCCTCCTCGAAGTCGAGCTCTCGAAGGCATCCACAATGTTGGTGGTCTCACGCCTTCTTAGAGGTCCCCGCGGCCCTCCTATCCCTCCTCGCGGTCATCCTCTTTGGTCTCCGAGCTCGAGGAGCCAAAGAGACCGTGGGTCACCACGGGCAGGGCCACCTCCGATTCAACCTCACCGGGGCCACCTCGAAATTGAGGGGGTCAAGCTCCTCGCCACCGCTCGTATCAATTGGGTTAGCGAGCCCTGTGGGCCGCGGGCACAACATTGGGAAACACCGTCCTTAAGGGCGTAACATTTAGAGGGTTATCTGTGTCCCCGTGCTCGTGTCCTCGTGCTCGGTGCTCGCACCTCATTAATTTGATCGGGGTCCATTAGTTCACACTTCTCCCGCCGCTTATTTGTTCGGGGACACGGATCGCTCTCCTCACAAGTTCTACGGCGTTCAAAGCCTGATCTCTCTCGCGGGGAAACCTGCACAAAACCCCCATCACAAAGTTTCTTAACCTACGAGAATCCCCCAACACTAATACATCACGATTATATATATACTTCCTCTTGGCCTCCCACAACCGGTGGGACGAACGGCCCCCAATCTGCTTTCTCACAAAAGTACAAAAAACTATGGAGGGATAGCCTTATCCACCCCAATCCAACCTTCCTAAAGATCCCCCCAGTCCGTTTACAAGCGGCAAAGATATCGGGGGTGGATCCATCTCCTAATTCTATGGGACGGCGGGGTCCAAACTCTCGAGTGGTCATTATTCAGAAACCGTAAAAGAAAAACAAAGGAGATGAAGAAGAAAACACCCAACGTTACTTACGAAAAGAAAGCTTGAGGGTAGATTCGAAGAACGGTTGTACGAGTTCGCAAAGCAAGAAATTTCTCTCTAAAGCTCTTTGAATGTTTGGAAACGGTAAAAGTGTTTGGGGTTTAAGGGTTTGGTATTTATAAGGCCTACCTATACGGGTTAACCCGTTAACCCGTATTAATTAGCCCACAAATCCAACCTCGGACCCTGAACCGTCTCCAACGTTTGAAAATTTGAAAATTAAATACCTTTGCATTTATTGCCCCCTCGATGGCCGACACGCACTCTCGTACGTACCCTTAACTCGTCTTTTCATCTCGCCAAGGGGCCCCCTCGTTAACCGGGAGGGACGCCATGCAAGGGGCCACGTGTCTCTCACCGGTGCTTCCCGAACGGTGCAATAAGCCCATGAGGCTCAACAAAAACACCAACACCGGTGCTCGCCGAGGAACAATTGGAGCAAACCGAGCTTCTAGTAGCTCCTCACTCGCACCATAAATAATCACACTTGGAGCTAGGGGCCACTGATGAGCCCGGATCTACCGGACCGGGCCCGCGCTCGGCCTAGTCCAAGGAACCAATGACGTAGCAGCTCCTAGACCGCCGGAGGGAAGACCGCGGACAACAGGCCCTTGTGGTCAAGACCGCGTCCCTCCTCGCATCGTCCTCATCGGGGACCATTGGGACCCCGCCACTGGATCCGTGCCCGCATGAGCTACGACCGCATCAACCGTGCTCGCGTCATATATCTTTGACCGCGGCACATGCCGCTTCCCTTGCTTAATGTCAAGCCTTACCGAGCAAGTTAGCTTATCGGCTCGACAGCCACTCGCCGACTCCCCATCACGCATTCACCGCGGCTCATCCGGCGCCTACTATTCCATTTAATGCACTAAGCCCGCTACACGGCTCATGTCACTTTCACCTACGCCCACCGGATGGGCCAATGTTCCCACCCCGACAGACCAATTAGCCGCGGACACGTGTAGCCGGTCAAGTACCAAAGTGCCCCTGTGGCCGATCTCATTGCTTACGTCAACTAAGCACCGCCTCATTGCCTATAAATAGAAGGCCTTTACCCCTCGGGCAAGGTAAGTTCCATGTACAATTGAGTAAGCTCTATTACTCTCTAAACCTAAACACACACACACTCCAAAGGTATTCCAAGCCTTGTTACTCGCATTCTTACTCACACCCGAGGGCCCGAGTTGGAGTAACATCCAACTTTGACCTTAACGGTGCTTGTTTGTGTTGTGATTTAGGTACATCCAACCACCAAAAATATCCTAGCCAGGTATCCTTGAACCGCTCCTGACCCTGAAAAGCTTGGCGTCATCAAGTTCCTTTCCTTTAGCTCCTATATTTAAGGTATATTTCCTTTAGCTCCAATATTTAAGGTATAAGGCTAGAATTACTTTTATATCTTATATATAAAAGTAATTTTTTTTACAAATTTTTTACATTTCTTTAAAAAAAATCTCCTATTTTACTAACCAATCCACTTATATATCAAGTATAAGATTAGAAAATAAAAGTTAATAGATATTATTTATATATATATATATATATATATATATATATATATTGTATTTAAAAAAAATATTTTTTTAAAAAAAATTATTAATCAGAGTTTGCTTTTATACCTAATATATAAGTTTAGGTTAAAGGAGTGTTGGGTTTATAATAATTTGATTTAAGCTTTGAGTGTGTTGATTTTAGTAAATTTGTGAATTTTTATAATTTTTGGTTTGGGCCGAGGGGGATTAAGGAATTAAACCAAAAGACTTTTCTTTTGTGTGAAAATCATCATAAAAAGACGGCCTTTTATCCTTGGAAGGAGTAAGCACAATAGAATGGTAGTGCAGATGCAGCTTTACCTTTATACATACATACATACATCGTGCACTACGTAAAGACAATTTGCATATTGCATGTCTTTTTCTTTTTATCTCTCTTTTCCCCTCCTTTATTTTCTACTCTTCTCTAAGATAGTAATTCAAAATAAATTGTCATCGGTCTAAATAAAATTTATGACATGGTATAACTTTAACATAGTCATAATAGTCATAAGCACATCAATAAATGAAAAAAACAAAAACAAAAAAAAAAAAATTGAAGCAATGCCATTAAAAGTCTCATTGTTAAGTCAGACTTCATCTCAAAATCAATTAATAATTAGAGAACTAGTATACGATCTTTATATATTGAGTAATAGACTTGTTATTCGTGATGTTATACATAATACTTCAACACACCCCCTCATGTATAATCAATCTTTAGACTTACAGCATAGACTCTTTGGTACGAATGATGCGGAGCTAAAACATTGTGGGTCGTTGGGGTCGCACGTATAGAAAACATACTCAATACTATCTTAAAATTAGAGATTGGGTCGGAAACAGAGAGAAGCTCAATTGTGAACATGAACTGAGCCGATAATAGACTGTATTGGAGATTTTACTTTAAAATCGATTGTTTATATAGAGTATCCCCGATAGATTTTTAATTCTCTAGAAGACGACATGAGATATACTCCCTCCGTCCCTAAAAGATTGTCCTGTTGTACATTTTGCAATTATTAAGGAAGAGCTTCACCTTCTTGTATCTTAGTAGATTTGCACTAACATTTATGCCTAAGTTTAGAAATGGGACATACTTTTTGGGACAAGTCAAACTGACAAATGAGACAATCTTTCAAGGACGGAGGGAGTATAGTGTAACAGTTAAGAATAGGAAATTAAATGGTAGAACAGTCCGCTGTGCGACTTGTTTGATCTTATCCACGGGACCACGGCCTTCTACAAACATCAAGATTACATACATATAATCCTGTTACGTGGAACCAATAAAGTGAGTAGTGGTAGATGTGAGGTTCTCTTGGCGTAACTTGATAATAGAAGAGGAACATTGAAAACGAAACAGAAAATGAGATGTGTCAATTTCATTTATCCAAAAGGGGCAAAAGGGAGTAACTAGGTGGGAAGGTAATTTAAAGAAAGTGGATTGTTTGTTGGTTGATACAATTATATTTTATAGATATTTCTGTGAATTTAGGCAATATTGTATTGTATTGTATTGTTTGAGTAGGCAATATGAAAAAAAATCTTCTTTATAGCACTCAAAAATGGATTTTTATAAAAAAAAAATGTGTTTTTTTTTTTTTTTGTAAATAACAGTGTCGACACTTTTAACGCTTGTTAATGAGTGCAAGTTTGTGTATAAAAATATGCAATTTATAGTGTTAAATAATACCGGTTGAGGACGTCAATACATGTGTTAATGAGGGTTAGTATTTAAGTTAAAGAGTGACAACGTTAATGATAAAGAGTGTCATTGCACATGTTTAGAATGATGATTTATATACAAAGAGTGTCAATGTTAATGTTAATGTAAAATAGTTTCAGTGTTAGTTAAGAAAGCTGTAGTTTAGGGCAAAAGTTTCAGCGTTAGTTAAGAAAGCTGTAGTTTAGGGCAAAAATTGTGTGTTAAGCAGTGTTAGAAAGTACTCCCTCCATTTCGGTAGAAACCACACGGTTGCTATTTATGTGTAAATTAAGGAAAAAAATAATGGAGAAAATGTTGTGAATGTAAAAGTAAAATAGGAGAGAATGAGTGGAGAAAATAGTAAATTATAATGGTGTTGTGAGTATTAAAATAATGTAGGAGAGAGAATGAGTGGAGGGAATAGTAAAGATTCTTCGCCATTTTAGAAAGCGTGTGATTTGTAGCGGGACGTCTAATGAAAAAAGTGTGCGCTTTGTAGTAGGACGGAGGAAGTATTAATGAATCCAGTGTGTTATAACAAGTTCGTTATTTACAAAATGTCACCGCAATTTTAAAATAAATTCAGATTATTTACGGAGTTTTAAAATAAGTTTTCTCACTTACAAAAATGCCACCACGTATTTTAAAAATCTTACTATTTTTTTAATCTCTAGAAAAATCTCATTTTACCCTAGATTTTCACAAAATACTTATTTGCTTGGGATGAAAAAATAATATTATATAAAAATTTGGAATAAAAAGAGGTCTAATGATATTATATCATTCTCTCCGTTTTAGAATGACATTCCATTTTATTTTTTTGGCAATTACCAATTGGTCCTAATTCTAATGAATTCAATCAACTAATTCATAGAATATGAGAATCTACCATTAGGTCCTTTCATTGTAAATGGAAACACATGCCCTTGATAGATTTGACAAGATTACACAAATGCCACCGCTTAAGTGATGTGAACGCATGTGGTTCATTCCCCATCTCCCCCTCTGCACTTTCTTTCTCTCTCTTCTTTTTTTTTCCCTCAAAACTTTAAAATGAAATATCTTAAGATCTAGAAATCAAAAAAAAAAATCTGAAATCACCGGTGTGTTCGTATCGTCAATACGAATCAAACTAGTAGCATCAACATATAATCTGGAGCAAATATCAGAATTCACAGTTTTTACAAAGTTCACAGTTGTTTTTGTTAAGTTCACAGTTATTTTTTACATTTGTTCTAAAAACAATTAAGATAAGTTTACAGTTGTTTTAGCTAAATTCATAATTTATGCATGAAAATGACTATTATTTACTTAATTCACAGATTTTTTTTAGTTAAGTTCACAGTTGTTTTAGTTAAGTTCATAATTGTTTTTAGTCTTTTATAGCCTTTTTTTTTGCAATTTTATGAGATTATTTGACCTATTTATATAATTCACAGTTATTTTTTTGTTAAGTTCACAGTTGTTTTAGTCCTTTATGGCCTCTATTTTTGCAATTTTATGAGATTATTTGACATATTTGTTATGTTCACAGTTGTTTTTACTTAAGTTCACTATTGTTTTTTGTTAAGTTCACAGTTGTTTTAGTACTTTATGATCTCTATTTTTGTAATTTTATGAGATTATTTGACCTATTTGTTAAGTTCACTGTTGTTTTAGTCCTTTATGGCCTCTATTTTTGCAATTTTATGAGATTATTTGACATATTTGTTAAGTTCACAGTTGTTTTTAATTAAGTTCACAGTTGTTTTAGTTAAGTTCACAGTTGTTTTTAGAATTTTATAGTCTTTATTTTTGCAATTTTATGAGATTATTTGACATATTTGTTAAGTTCACTGTTGTTTTTTGTTAAGTTCACAGTTGTTTTAGTCCTTTATGACTCTAATTTTGCAATTTTATGAAATTATTTGACATATTTGTTATGTTCACAGTTGTTTTTACTTAAATTCACTGTTGTTTTTTGTTAACTTCACAGTTGTTTTAGTCCTTTATGACCTCTATTTTTGTAATTATGGGTCCCACTATATTAAAAAATAATGAGAGTGGGAGAAGGGTTGTGAGAGGGAAGAAGTGAACCTTCAAATTTAAATTCAAATTAAATTTAGGTGCTAAATACAACACATATTCGATATTTCCCAATCCAGTTTTCTTCAGTCCAATTCATGCTCAAATTTTTTGCTAATATGTCTTAGCCATATAATCATCCCAGCTTCTTACTTCACCCACAAAATCATAATACATCCCAAATAGCACCATTATAATATTAACTTAGAACCTAAAAATTTATTTAAAAAATATCAAATTGTGGGTAGAAAGCTCACAAAACTCCTAAGCTACATTTTCCACATTACAAATCTGAAAAAAATAAAAAATAAAATCAAATGTACAGCTACAAAGGGAGCAGTTTCGTCTAGCACAAATACTCAACAACACCATTGACGCTGAACGCCTCCTTGATTTCGAAGTAGATCTGAAGAGAATGGGGTTGATTTTGTATAGATCTAGCGTTAGGAAGATACTCCAAAAATTGATGGCCAAAAATCATCGTCCAATTACTGTTCAACAGTGACATTAGTGATGTTTGTAGCCCTTTGCTTGGTCGGGGTTGACTGATGACATCGTCACTGTAGTTTTGATGAAGGGAGGGTGGCCGGAGATAAGGAGGGGAGTGGTGGCAGGAGAGTGAGAGAGAGATGGTCGCCGGAGTAGGGGAGACGGTCGCCGGAGCAGAGGATACAATCACCGAAATAGGGGGAGATGGTCGCCGGAGGTGGGAAGGAAGAGGTCGCCGGAGAGGAAGGGGAAGGGTCGCCGGAAGAATGGTAGAGAGAGAAAGTGAGAGAAGAGAGAGAGAAGGGATGATTTTTTATTTTTGGGTAAGGGTTAGTTTGGGTAAAGGACTGAATGGAATTTTGATATGATGCCGGACTAGTCGGTTAAATTTCAAAATACTTGTCTAAATTGATCTTTTCACTTAGGATGAAGGACCCATTGGTAATTTTCTCTTTTTTTTTTCAATTTAAATATTTTTAATCTAAATGAATGAACTTTAGACAATAATTTTAGGATCATTAATTATTCTGATGATTATTTTAAATTTTTGGTTAATATTATTTATAATGTCGTATAAATAACAAGTATTAAATTTTTATTATATAACTGAAAATTAACCTAAAATTATGTTTTCAACAATAAAAAAAATGAAACATCATTTTGGGATGTAGAAAGTGTAAATGTTATACAAAATAAAGGTAATAAATGGAAAAACAATATTTTTAATGGTATTTTCCAAAATTTGAAATACTCCCAAAGAATTTCTTCCCCCCCCCCCCTCTCTCTCTCTTAATTCGGGACTAAATAGGCTTTCATATTTTCTTTTTTGGTACTCCCTTCGATTCAAAATGTTTGTCTCATTTGACTTTTTTTTTTGTTAAACTTTGACCACAAATATATGACAATTTAATTATGTTCATGAAATTCTAAAAATTCTTATTGATTCACCATTAATAATATTATCAACAACAACTTTTAGAATTTCATGAACATGATTAATCTCTTATAAACTTGTGGTCAAAGTTCAACAAAAAAATCAAATAAAACAAATATTTTGAAACAGAAAGAAAGAGGGAGTATTAAAATTCTGTGAATCGAATCTTCTACATTTTCAAACTACTTATTCTTATTTTTTTGGGTACATTTTCAAACTATTTATGCCACGTGCAGGAGTTAACTAATAAATCTACCCTCGAACTCTTTAGTTTAGGTGCAAAGACTACCCTCAAACTTTGGGTTAATCCGAGTACCCCCTAAAGTTTAGTCGGATTTCAGTACCCATCATTCTGCATCACATTTTCTACTTTCAAGTTTCAAGCAAATCCCTTAAACTCTTCTTATAAACAAATTAGTTGGTGCATCTTATATGGCTCAAATTAGCCACCAAATTCAACATGTCTGACTCAATAATACATGATCTAACACTCAATAAACAACTCAATCACACTCACTACGACACTTTATTGTACACTCATTAGCACTTTTAGTTAATGACACTGGCTATATTCAAATTTTAAACAAAGTATGCTTCAACTTCAATCCCAAGTTGAACACTTTGAATTCATGCTGTCAAACATGATGTAGTATCGGTGAACCAGAAGTAACCCCAACTAATTAAAGTAGCGACGTCGAGAGAAGTCGTTGAAGTATTGCATATATTCGTGAAATTGTCGTTTGTTAGCTTCAAAGTCGGAAGACGACGACTTTCAGCAAAGTAAGAGAGTGGATCACAAAATCGGTAGATGTTAATTTTTCTCCGACCTGAATGCACGTTATAATAAAAATTGTTTTTCTTATTGCTTAGAAAAACTAATTTTTCTTAAGATTTTGATAATAATAATAATTCTCCGTTCCAAAATAAATCTTCATCTTTTTCTTTTTAATTTGTTCTTAACTTTCGCATAAACGGTATTCTTTTTTTAAAAAAAAAAAAAAAAAAACTTCCACGTAAACACACTGAAGTGAAGGGGCAATATCTAGGCCACCACAAGCTATTTTGCATGTCAGTGGGCCTTAATTAAATTAAAAACACCCAAAAGTTCAGCATCAGTTTCAGCTCTACATTCATTACACTCGTCAACGAACAGACCCCACCCACACTTCTATGGTCAAACAGTTTCTTAGTATACCTGACCTTACCACTTAAACAATTCATCCACCCCTAAACAAAATAAAATAAGGTACAAGAGCCTTAATTATAACCAATAATATACTCCCTCCGCCCCGTCCAAAGTCCAAAGTGTTTCAATTTTTTTTTTTGGCATTCCATTTAAAATGTTTCAATCCCAAAAAAGAAAATTTTTATTATTTTTATACTCTTCCTACCCCAATCATTCTCTCTCCTACTTTACTTTTACACTCACAACATTTTCTCTCCTAACTATTCCTCCCACTCATTCTCTCTCCTATTTAATTTTTCATACTCATAACATTTAATCTTTTTCTCTTTCTTACATTACTTTCCTTAATTCCCACACCGATCTTATTTTGAGATACTTCCGAACGGGACAAAGGGAGTATTACCATTATTTATATTATATTATGTAATAAAAATATTATAATTATAAAAAAAGTACAAATTCCACTCAAAATTCTTACACCTTTCCTGCAGACTTATACTAGTACTAAACAGAGTACCCTCCCTAGACAAGGCCACATGTAGAGCACAATCAAGGGCCATCAGACATGGAAATGGACAATTAACTCCCTCCCCATTCCCATGTGCCCTTCATTTTTCCCATTCTACCCCTCATACTTCTTCTAATTTACATAACAGAGCATGCATTGGGGTTTTCATCACTAAACATCTGTGGTGCTGGTGGGTATGCATAAGATGATTCTGCTGCCAACCTTGGAGGGTATACTTGGTAATTCTGTGGGTGATAATAGTAAAACTCATTCTTCCTCAGCTCCACCACTTTACCTTCTTCTTGATCACCAGCCGCCGGCACTGCCGCCGCCCCTTCACCATCGCCACCGGCTTCCTTCTTTCCATCTCCACCTTCTTCCTTCTTGTCATCCTTTTTTTCACCGCCCTCTTCGCCTTTCTTTTCTTCTTTTCCATCTTTGCCCTTGTCTTCTTCCTCTTTCTTCTCCTCCGGCGGTGGCGGGTCCTGACTCACGATCGCGGCATGCTTTCCGGTTCTCTTGGACACATATTCCACCAGGTTAGCTGCCCCAAATGTGCCTTTAACTGTCACTTGTGAGCTCTTTAAATCTGGCTCTGCACTTTCCACCCCTACACCATTATCATCAAAAGTTGACATCTTTAATTAGATTTCATCTTTGGATTATTTGTGGGAAGATTTATGTAATAAAATAGAGATTTGAGAAAGTTTTAATGGATTGCGGTAATCAAAGGGAGAATTGACTTCAATTTGAAAATAAAGTAAAGGAATCTAAGGAAATTAATTTTTTTTTTAATTTTTTAATACAATTAAAGAATGTACAGATTGAGTAAGATTACTCTTTATTCAATTATAACGCCTTTTTTGATTAATACTTTAGATTCAAGCTAAAACGGGTAGTTGGAAAATCGCCTAACATAACTTTGGGCCAATGAACTTATACTAGTTTACCAGGTAGGCCACCAAAATTTAACAATTACAATCAAGTCAATAAAAGTTACATAACTTACCAATCATTCTACTTTTGAGACATCAATTAAGTTCTCAGTTAAGTTTTTTTGAATTGATACTTGTTAGATCATTTTTAACAAACTCTAATTTATTTATTTTAAAAATAGTTTATTGTATAAAAAAGACCAATTTAAATTATAGTCTAAAAGAGCAAAGTTTGATGTCTTAATGCCAAATCTCAAATGACCATTTTGCAATTAAAAGTCATTTTGATTTTTAGTAGAAAAATGTAAAAATATTCTTGCTATTCACTTCCAAATTATTAGTTTTACTAATCTAAAATGGAGTATGAAATAAATTGGATAAGAAATCATTTAGAAACAAAAATTTTGGAAGAAAAAGTTTCATAAGTTTATCCATTTTGGGCAAGAAAAAAAGGGTCATTCAATTTGGGACGGACGGATGAGGGAGTACTTCTAATAAGTAGAAACTTAACAGAAAAATAAACGACGTCATAGTAGGGTATGATCCGTAAGTTTTGTGAGGTCAGTGACTTAATTGGTAAATTTTGAAATAACAAAGGAATCGGCATTCAAGAGGAATCAAATTGAATAAAAAAAATTAAATAAAATTCAATATAATGCAATCGAAAGAAAATACTCCCTCCGTCCCACAATACTTGACACACTTTTCCATTTTGGGCGTCCCACTGATAAGTCACACTTCCTAAAATGGCAAAGAATCTTTACTATTCCCTCCACTCATTCTCTCTCCTACATTATTTTAATACTCACAACACCATTATAATTTACTATTCTCTCCACTCATTCTCTCTCCTACTTAACTATCTACACTCACAACACATCAACCTTTTTACTTTTTCCTTAATTCCCGTGCGGAACAGTAACTGTGTCAAGTATTACGGGAAGGAGGGAGTATAGGGCACACACAAAAATAATAATAAAAAAAAAAAACACATCACACACACAAAAAAAAAAAAAAAAAAAAAAAAAAAAAACTCGCCTTTGCTCAATCGCATATACCATTGTCTTCTCTCAAGAGAAAGGTTAAGGATTCGAAACCCTTTTTTAAGGTAAGTTGTATTTGAAAAAACAAACAAACAAACCTTTCATTCTAAGAATGCGTTTCCTGATCTCCTGAGCACAAGCCTCACAATGCATGTGTACTTTCAAGACCACTGTAATCACTTGAGGAGGCTGCAGTTCAAAAAATAACAAAAACGTGACCTCAACAACCCCCATGAAAATCTCACCAAATTGAGTAAAACCAATTAATAATTTTTTTTAAAATAAAATCACAAACCTCTTCTTTCTTTTCTTCAGGTTTGGCTTCTTCTTTGACTTCTTCCTTTTTGGGTTCGTCCGACGGCGGTTTGGGTATCGGCGAGAGCAGCTCCACTTGCCGGTGACTCTTTTTCTGGACCCGTTCAACAACCTTGACCGGATCTGCCTTTTCTCCTTTCACCACAACCTTATGTGTCTTGCAATCCGTAATTACATCTTCTACTCCTGCACATATTCATCTCAATTTTCAGCATTTCTAAAATAAAATATTTCAAATTAAAAGAAAAAAATATAATTGTAAAAATTAAAATTGAACCTTCGAAGCCTTTGAGGCAGCGGCGGACTTTTCTAGCACATCCTTCGCAATGCATGAAGACTCTCAAAACAATCTCTTGAGGAGGAGGAGGAGGCGGCGGTGGGTCTTTTGTTTCCTCGCCGTCGGCTTTCGGCTCTTCTTTTTTACCGCCGTCATCACCGCCGCCGCTTGGCTTGTCAGCCGGTGGCTGTTCGTCAGGTTTCTTTTCCTCATCGGGTTTCTTCTCTCCCGCCGGTTTCTGTACTTCCTGGTAATAAACAAACAATTAAAGACCACATAAAATGAGTCGAAACAGATACGATGAAGAATCAAAAAGAAAGAAAGAACAAGAAAAAAAACATTGATTAAGACAGACCTCGCCCATTTGAACAATGAGAGATAGAGAAGTGGGTGAGGGGATATATAAACTGATAAGCTTTGGAGGAGTGAGAAAGGTACAAAACCTTTCACTTTCTCTCTCTTCTTTCTCTCTTGCAAAAACACACGCGAAGACTGTTGGTACTCTACTCAGTATTTTCTGAGTGATTTTTGGTTTGGGTAAATTAGAGAGTTGGAGGCAGAAAGAAAGAAAGATGCTAGTTTTATCATGACCGTCAGATCTAGACTCCTCATTATATCGTCATCACCCATTCGACGTGGCTTTCTTTTGGACCTGCTGGCACGTGCAATATGGCGTCCTTCGTCACTGATTGTCCCCTCCGTCGTCGTTTAGCACAGTCCTGCTTACAAATGCATACCTCCGTGTCATTTTTTTAAATATTATTATTTTCGGAAGGAAAAACTATACTCCCTCCGTTCCATTACAAACCGGAAAGTTGGTCAACTGTTGACCATCTTTGACTAATAATTTATGAATATCTAGATATTTTTTTGTAATTTTAAAAATTGTTATTGCTTCACCATTAGAAATACTATCAATAACTTTTTTTAGAATTACAAAAAAATATCTAGATATTCATAAATTATTGGTCAAAGAGCCAACATTGACCAACTTTCCTTTCAGAATAGAGGGTAGTATATTAAGTCAAAATCTTGCAAAAAATTAATTTTTTTATAACATAAGAAAAAAACTAATTTTAAAACACTAAATCTAATTAATAAGAGTGATGAACTGTTCTGAAAACTAATTTTTTATTATATTTTGTAAAAAATTAATTTTTCACAAAAGTTATTCACATTTTTTTTAGTGGCTACACTTGCACTCCCACCACATAGAGTAAATTCGACCCTGCATTCCTCCGAAGTTTTATCACTGACAATGTCAAAAAAGTGTCAATGATAATGTTTAATAGTGTCAGTACATTTTTGTGTTAGTATTAATGAATGTGTAATTAAGTGTCATTACATGTTTTAAAAAGTATTAGTGTAATACGTGTGTCGTGTGTCAGGACGTGTTAATAAGTTTTATTATTTATAAAAACAAGTTCTGATTATTTATACAAATGTTAACATGCGTTTAAAAATATTTTTAGTTATTTATAAAAATGTCACCATACATTTTTGGTTTGAAAAAATATTTTTTTAATGTTAAAAAAAATGCATTTTTTTCCAGATTTTCACAATATTAATGTAGAGAGTTTGATCAAAATAACCCTCACATAAAGAAAAACGACCATTAAGGACCAACATTTTGAAAACCCCCCTAAACACCCCTGGAACAAATTGCCCTCGACGTCGCCGTTTATATTCAACCATATTTCGACGCAATTTCAAATTTTCACTGTTTTCGTCTCAAATTTCCTCTCTATTGTCCTCTCACCGTCCACGATTATTGATCAATTTCCTCTCTCCTTCGACGAGTTTCTTCATTTTCGTCTTCAAAACCAAAGGTAATCTTCAACATTTTTACGATTTCGAAGTTTATTTTTTCGATTTCGAAGTTTATTTCACTTGTTTTTGTCGAGTTCACTGTTTTGTTGTCGATTTTGACATAAATTTCACTATTTTCACTACAAAAAAAGTCATTATTAGGGACTGAATTTTTTGAGTCGGGAAAATTTTCTAGTCCCTATTACCTACTTAATAAGTCAGCCTTACACAATCGAAATTAATAGGACGGCAAATTGGGTCTCTAAAAATTAATCAGCTAATAAATGAAATTAAAAGAAAAAAAAAAACCCCAAAACCTCCCCTGCTCTTACGCCAACTATCACTTCTCCCGCACCTTCCCTCTGCATCTCTCTCTAATCGTTTTCTAGGTTTAATTGTCGTTCTCTGCAATCGTCGTGTGACCATTTCACTCAACCCTAGCATTTCCTCTTTCCCTCTCTTCGAAATCGCCAACAATGTCTTCCCGGAGGCTCTTAGCCTCTCTCCTCCGCGCTCCACTTCGTCGTCCTCCATCTAGATACCCATTCACAAACCCTAGAAACCCCTCCCGATCCTCCAACACCCCTTCTCCCGCCGGGCTACTTCTCTCAACCGCGCCGTCAACTATGCTACCTCTGCCGCCGCCGCCACCACCACACCTTCCTCTTCTCCCATTGGTCCTCCTAAAGGAACCGCTGGTAAGATTACCGATGAGTTCACCGGTGCTGTCGTTATTTTTTTTTTTTTTTTGTAATTTAATTGTGTCACGATTTACTTTCCTACAATTGTATTGTTCTCGACTTCACGTGATTTGCTTCCCTACAATTGTAATAAATTAAGTTATAAAAAAAAAAAAATCTTCCCCAATTCTGTCGGGAAAGGGTTCCCACTTGAAAATTAGTGCCTGATTCTGTTCTATTTTGTTATTTCTGCAGGTTGCTAAACTCATAGATAGAGTTGAATCCACCTTCAAAAAGCACTTTGCTGATGGAGATCGACGGAAAGGAATGAACAGTTTAAGGCCAAATGTTAAGAGAGATAAGCATAGGGTAACATTTTTCTCAGGTAACACTACATTTGTTGCGTACAACATTTTCATTTTTTGATTACCAGCTTAGCAAACCACCGAACATGATCTCCGGTGCATTTTCGTCGCTCAGTAGCACTTGTAGTGGGTATAATTTCGGCAATACATACAAGAAATGTACTTAACCATGAAGAAGGTATTCGGTTTACGGGTACGCATTCCCACTTTGCTGTGTACATTTTGTTGTTCTGTTCAATTTCTATCGTCATTTTTGCTATCAATTGTAAGCACAATTAGCTTAATTCAGACTTTGCTTTTTTTACAGCTTATTCAGTTTTATAGTGCTGCATATGCTCTTGTACACTGGAAACATATACTACTGGAAGCGTTACAGGGTCAATTATTCATTCATATTTGGTGTAAAGTACAGAAAATTTCAGTGCACTAGCCGAACTTGTCCCTGCATGCTTGGCCATTGTAAGAAACATGCTTTACGTCTTCTCGATTTCTCTCGTTATCAAAACGAACTAAGCATATCAATTTTACTCTTGTAGGTTACGCTCTCAATATTGTTCTGCCCGTTCAACGTCTTTACAGTGCAAACCTGTGAGGACCCCGACCCGGAACCTACACGTGTCCCGAGCTGGAGCGTCCTCAAACTATTCCAAATTTCCTAAACTTTTAAAAACTTTATTTAACTTTCAAAAATAAATACAATTATTATACCCATTTCATAATAAATCTATACTTTTTCACAAAGGAGAAATAGCTATCCAACTTAGAATATAAGAAACGTTTTTAGTTACGAAACGGCCTTGGTTATAACATAAAATAAAGATTTATAATTACAATTTCATAAATGAATTATACCAAAGTACACTTTCTATACCAACCTAATCATACCCCGACAAGTCCCACAATATAACTTCCAAACTCCTCACCGCCCTTACTGATCGGTCCAATTGTCTCAGAATCTAAAACAAGAAAGGGGAGAGGGTGAGAATAAATCTCAAAGAAGCTATTATGGATGCAAGAAGATGCCATACAAGATGCAACACGTAGCATGGCAACACATCAAAAGACATATTCATATAACCCGAGAGGCTCTCGCCGCCAACCGTCCCCATACCGGCTTGAGACAACGACTGTACTCAAAGATGAATATATCACAACACATAAGTACGATAAAGTAACACTTAGAAGGATACTCGAGCCAAGGTTTCATCTCCAAAAGGATATACACATCCGAGCAAAGAAGAAGCCGATGAAGCGGTTCCGGAACCATGAACAATAACAAGTACTGGGACTCCTGACACACAGCCGTATCCCCGTGAAAACTAGACCATCTACCTCAAAAGGAGATGCTAGCCCACAAATCCCACACAAGGGGGACAAACTCGGCAATGTATGAATTATAATGAACTCGGCTCGGTGCCATTATAAATCCATAACATTGCCCAACAAACAATTAAATCAATACCAGCTGGATTTACATAACTAAGCACAGTAATAACATACTTGCTTAACCAAACATCGTATGATCCAAAGTAGGGATACATACTACAACAAAGATATCATGAAGATAGCAATACTATATCAAGTATTCAACATTATCAAGCACATAATAGATACTTGAATAAATTCCACAAAAAGGGATAACAGTATATCAACATGGTAAAATATACTCATGTTCAACCAATAATCAGAGTGCAGCATTTATGTAACACGCTAATCATAATACAATCCATGAATAAATACTCCAGTAAGATAATGAGATATCATCAACCTATCTTACTTAGTCATTATACAATAATATATGATCTCTATAAGGATCCCAGTTAACTCTACCAAGTTGGAATCATTTTTGTTAAGTTACCAAACTAGGTTAACTAGCATTTTCCAAGTAACATTTAAAGTACTTCCACAATTCCATTTTGATCACTTAGGATATTAATATGTAGCCAATATATTCTACTTTAATCTAGGTTAAAGAGATTCTATTTCGGTTCGAGTTTGGTTAGGTTTAAACAGCTCTAAATTTGATGTGAAAAACTGTGCCGTGGCACGACTCGTCCCCCAGGGCACGACTCGTGCCCATTACACCTTCCTCTGAATCTGTCGTCCCCTACAAGGCACGACTTCCTTATAACTCTAGTCACGACTCGTCCCACACCTCAGGCACGACTCGTGCCACAGGGCACGACTCGTGACCTGAGCCCAGAATCAACATAGATGCAGAAATCCTTCATCACTTATACCCATTTGTTCCCGACCAAGATTTTCCTTTATTTTGTGTATACCTAGAAAGCTTACTAACTTCATACTTCACATACTAAATCATTTTAGACCCAAATATGTTATAAATCTAAATCATTTATCACATGATTCTCAAGAAACCAACTTTTCAACTAAGGGAGCTTTAACTTGTGAACTTAAAGGAAATTCTAACTTTATTAAATTCATTTTAACTCACTAAATCCCAAAGTATCATTTCCTAATTCTAAATCATTCTCACTTAGATTTCCATCCAATATACCACAAATTTTCAAGATTTCCATTTAATCCAATCCAACCCATTTACTTCCACTCTTTACTACTTTCATGAACAACAACAATTTTCATAACACTAATCCATTCCTCAAATCCAAGAAAGTTTCCTCAAAGCATCAAATAGCCATTTGAAGAACAATAACAACATTTAATAGTTTATGAACATTTAAAGAAAAGAAGGGTCATAATAACTCACCTTAGATTTTTAGAATAAAAGTTGATCTTCTTAGCTTGCCTTGCTCCTCTAGATGATCCAAACCCAAAAATGCCTTTAGACTTGAAAATGGTGTAGAATCTCTAGCTACAATGCTTGGGAATGAAGAAGCCTTCAATGGAGTTCCATGGAAGAGTGAAAGAAGAAAAGGAGGAAGAAGATGAAAGTATCTAGGTGAAGTATGGGGAGGTGAAGGGAGAAGTGATGGGGTGTTGACTTGAGGGAGCTAGGATGAGGGGGAGGGGGCCGGATGAGAGGGAGGGTTTTGGGGGATTTTGTCCCCCACTAAAAAAATCCCCTACAACATTTCTTTCATCATTTAATATAATTCTCCCAACCAACAACATTTTATTTGTCCATTTTATTACCACTCCACTTTATTACTTTATTTATTCTACTTATTATTTTTCCTTATCATTCTATCCTAATATAAGAAATTTACAGATATAAAATAAACACATAAGATTGATATTAATATTACAAGTATATAATGTTATATTAAAATTGTGCCTAGGGTTAGGGTCGTTACACTCACTCCCCCTTAAAGAAAATTCGTCCCGAATTTTAAAAAGATTACCTAAATGTTCAATCCGCCTTGGTTACTCCTGCATACCTCAGACTCAAATTCCCATATAGTCTCTTCAATTTGTGATTCTTTCCCCAAAATTTTCTAATTCCATTAATAATATGATATTACCACTTAATGATCCAAGCATACTATACGAATATCACTAACACAAATTTTCCGTTCTCAATGGAAATATAAATAAATAAAAGTATTACCACTTAGGTCACCAAATTCATTACAATATCACATTAAATCTCCAATTACCCTATAAGCTTCTCCAAAATCACCCCAACAAATTAGAGATCGATGTTTTCTTCCCAAACTATGCCTCATACGGTTTTATCTCAATGTTAAAATGCTAACTACTATTATACGCACTTAACCACTGGTAACCATACGTCCTATTGACTACTAACCTCCATTGTACACGCTCGTAGCATATCATCAACAACAAGTAATGATTCCTCAACTTTTCACAAGGTTAAACTTAATAGCATTCCTACCTTCCCAAAAGGACTTTCCCGAACGATGTCTATCCGATCCATTTAACACTATGAGTTTTATACAATCGAACTATCCCCTAACATAAGTGAGGACTTTATTAATAACATCTCGAACCCTCTCTTCAGTATAAACCTCAGTATAACCACGCCCATAGCCTTTCTCATAACTAACATCTCGTCAAGCTATATCAATAACGGGTAGAAAATATAATTCAACCTTTTATAACAAAATAACATAACCTCCTTTCCTTCCAATGCAACTTAATCACAAAATTTATAGAGATAAACTCTCAAGTTCAACCTAGAACTCTAAATATTTTAATAAATCTTCTAACATCAACATTCTATTATTACCATTCAATATTCCAATATGTTCAGGACTAGTGGCAAATCAATATTCAAATTGAAGGGTTGGCCGCCCACAACGGAGCCGATCCAACTCCCAAAACAAAAACCGAGTCTACTGTGACCAACACAACAATAACCCCACAATTATCAAATCATTTCTCGGATCAAAACTTGAATACAATTAATCATTATAGGAGAACTAGGTTACCTTTTTACTTACTTCAATACAATTTATATCTTTAGAATATCAAGTCTTTCAAAAATTTACAACATCTTTCAGAATTCCAAAGGATAAAATAAAAGAGATTCAAAGAGACCCGAATGGTTTATTTATTTAAACCGGCCCATACCAGCTTTAATTAACTAAACCACTCACAATTTAAAAATTTTCAAAAGTTGATAAGCTACCAAAAATAACTCGAGTGATTTAAGTATCTACAACCGTCCCATAACAGTTGTAGATAGTTAAATTACTCACGCATTTTAAATGTACACAAATACGGTTCACTCGACTTTATTAAATCAATTTATCCCCGAAGAGCACAATTGCTCACACCGAAGTTCAACACACACCTTCACTTATTAAAACACAATTAAACAATTCCAACATAATATTCTTGTTTGACCTCTAATTATAGTATAGCCACCATTCATAATATTTATACTGAATTAAATTCTCTTACAAGAAAACACAATCTCGCAATATTATTACTATCTCCGATGAATAACACTAAAACAATCATTAAGATTATAAACTAGGTAAATCATCCTCAAATTTCAATTAAACATTAACGGTATAATCTAACTTATCTCCCTATAACCATCAACAACTAAAAATCCGTATAGCGTAAATATCTTCCAAGCATCACACCAATCCCTTATATGATTCGTGCAACTAAGTCAACCTATACGGTGTAATCATCCTAAAGTATCCTGCCTTCCAATAAAATTTATCCTCATTTTATATTCTCAATTAATGATAATCGTCTCTCAAAACAAACCATATACATACATTACCAATTTCCGAAGTTGATCCTATAAGTCACCAATAACCGCATCTATTATACTTCTTCGCATTTTCCCTATTTACCTTCCCAAAACTAATACACTATCCACAAATCAAAACGGTCATACTAGATATAAATGTTATCTTAAATATATCCTTAAAGCAAAATTTCACTGTAATTGTAATACTCCGAAAAATTTAACTAATATCCATTGAATATCCTACTCATTTCTAAAATCAGTTATACAAATCGTCAACAAGTGCTAACGAATACTTATTCTTCACAGTTACTTATTTAAGATCTCTATAACCTTATAATTAACCACCAATTATCATCTTTTCTAAATATAGTAACGATTTACCCTTATGGAGATTCACTAAGCTCCTTATCCTCTTTATCAAATAATTTCCCCCAAGATGAATCATCAAGTCCATCATCCCAATTAGTGTCCTCTATCTAGGAATCCGAATACTAAAATAGTACCTTATATCAACTCAAAGCTTCAAGGTCCTGGTATGATACCTGATGAAAACCCATTTTTGAAACTCACATAGAAAACACCACTTAGTCCACTAATAACACCTAAGGCAAGGTTATACTAGTTCTATAAGATCTTGTACTCGCGACATTCTATAACTCATATAATCTCACTTAGACTATCACTTCCAATACTAGTCTCATATACCTAGTCTCTACCACGCGACACCAATGTATAAATACTCACGCACGTTATACAATTATACTACTCTTAATTAGGTCATATACCTAACCTCAACTAAGAGTTCGCAAATTCATTTACCACTGTACATAAGATAACTTAAGTGTATTTTAAATCAAACATATCGCACAACCCAAATAACCTTCACATTCCTTAGTGCCATACTTTCGACATTTACGCATGTGACATACTATCAATCAATAATTTATCCGACTCATTATACACGTGAGGTAAATCAAACGTAGATAATGAGACTCGCTTCTTGCGATAGTCCTCCTCAAACAATAACTACTCAAATAATTCATGTTAATATGACGATGATTCACGGATTGGTAACTCGACCAAATCCACCGGCAATACATGCCCACTAAATCACTACTACCAATATAATTTAAGGATGATTCGAGGCACGGCCCGTAGGGTAGAACCTCCAACACATAAAACAACTTTTAGGCCAATTATGCAAATAAAAGATGAAATGTAATGCCACATGAGAACGAATGCACGAGGATTTATAAAAGTATGAACCCTAATTCCCGAGACAGGTAAATTACCTCAAATGGTGGTGGGAAATCTATCTTTCCAAAACTCACCTTTCCTTGATTCCTTGGTTGACAACATTATTTTCTCGTCATTGAACAAATTCCTGCATTAAACACTCGACGTAAGTTATCGCACACTCTCACTCCGCCTAGACTCTACCCCGAGAATTCTAACCGAGCTACGATACCAACTGTGAGGACCCCCAACCCGGAACCTACACGTGTCCCGAGCCGAAGCGTCCCTCAAACTATTCCAAATTTCCTAAACTTTTAAAAACTTTATTTAACTTTCAAAAAATAAATACAATTATTATACCCATTTCATAATAAATCTATACTTTTTCCACAAAGGAGAAATAGCTATCCAACTTAGAATATAAGAAACGCTTTTAGTTACAAAAAGATATCGAATATAACATAGAATTAAGATTTATAATTACAATTTCATAAATGAATTATACCAACAATACACTTTCTATACCAACCTAATCATACTCTCGACAAGTCCCACAATATAACTTCCAAACTCCTCACCGCCCTTACTACCGGTCCACCTCGTCTCGAGAATCTAAAGCGTAAAGGGAGAGGGTGAGAATAAATCTCAATGAGCTATTATGAATGCAGCAAAGATGCCAACAAGATGCAACACATAGCATGGTAAAGCACATAACACATTATGGAAGCGGTAAACACATTACGTTACCTTCATTTTACAACTTTTCCCGTCTAAACAATAAGTCGTACAACGTGGAGTAAAACTCCACTTCTTTTGTGAATTGCCTCCGCACATTCAGCCTTTTATAGGACCTGCATACCCTAGAGATCCATATAAGAAAAAGATACCTATAATAGAGTATCCAACAATAATATATTCCCCGGTCTGTGTCACCAATCGCAGCAGGTCTCAGTAAAGGCTTCTTCATGCTCAATACAATCGCATAGCACGGCCAAATTTCCACTCTGTAGGCCACGAGAGGAGGGGAGGGTCACCGGTACATGATGAACCTTCAATCACTTATAGAATGCAAATCAATAATTGATTGACTTTCATCATACCTGTACCCTCCGAACATAAACACATTCAAGCACATAATAGATACTTGAAATTATAATCCACAAAAAGGGGATAATCATATAACGACATGGTAATTTGTATACTCATGCTAAATCAATACTATAGTGCAAAACAACCTATTTAATACACTATTCAATAGTATCATCAATAAATATGAATGATAACAAATAAATCCACAATTGGGATAACCATACAACCACATAAGAAGACATATCCATACTTGGGATGCAATAACACTTGCCAATTAGTCCATACTTAGGATATTAAACGCCCTACCCATATAATCAATAATCTCCCACAACTTGAATCTAATGCCTACAAGCGTGATTACATACCCATTACCAATTAGCTCAATAGGTGAAACCCTTATAGCTTCTACTCTATTGCAAACTTACTCACCAAAGATATGGAGTAAGTAGCAGGCCACTATGTATCGTGTGGAAACCATTCGCTACATTTTCATTATACAATAAGACAAGGCCTCTATGAAGGTTCAAGCTCAATGCATTACTAAGTGGGAGTCACAATCTATAAGGAACCAAACAAGGTTACTACACAATTTCCCGGGGTTCAGTATTTGAATTCAGGTTTTACGTGGTCTTGGGCGGCCGCCAAAAGCCTCTCTTTGGGCGACACGCCCAAGAGGGCTTTTCAAGCAAAATGGTGAGTTCCGGCGTGTGATGGGCGGCCGCCTGGGCTCCCCAGCATGGGCGACCGCCCAAAAGGCGATTTCCAAACTCCTCAAATTAATTTCTAACTCTTTCTTCTTAACTTCAATTCCTTTTCTTTTCATCCACCCTAATCTTAATGTAAACACCAAAGAGGAAACCCTAGCTTTACCAAGTTCAACATAATCATGTAAACTCCAAAATAATGTAACTTCTAGATTATTTATCACTACAATTTTCACCCACTTCAAACCCTCTAGACTCATCTTTTCATGAACATTAATCTCAACCCACTTTCGCTTTACCAATTTCGCGAGCTTAACCCTTTTTAATCCCGAATCAACCTACATGCTTCTTACACTCTTGATCAACAATAACATCCTTCTCCAGTAATATAAATCAATTTTCCTCAACTTCCAAGTGAAGATTTCTAAGGCATTAAAACAATCATTTCAATAACAATAACAACATCAAATCATTGATGAGCATAAAAAGAAAAGAAGTCATAATAAACTCACTAGGTTTTTAGAATAAAACGTTGATCTTCTTAGCTTGACTTGATCCTTCTAGGATGATCCAAACCCAAAAAATGCTCTTGATCTTGGAAAATGGTGGAGAATGGTTTCCTGGGCTTCAAGGCTCTGGACATGGGAGCTTCCATGGAGATTCTAAAAAGCTTTCTCTCTTAGTGGAAAGTATAAGAAATGGCTAGGAGGGAGGAGGAAGAAGGGAGGTGGAGTAATAATTTGAGTTAAAGAGAGAAGTGGAGGGGGGGCCTGGATTTGAGGGAAAGTAAGGGGGAAGTGGTATGGTGATTGACTAAGTTTAAATGGATGGGAGGAAATAAGGGGAATGGTCCCCCCCCACCATCCTTTAATAATAAAATCTTCCCAAATCTTTTTAAATTTAAACTCTCATTTCAAGCTTTATTCCATTTTCTATCCTTATTTTTTTTTCTCCTAGAACATTATTTTAATTCTCAATCATTTCATCCCAATACAAGAAATCAAGGATATAAAATGAACACATAAAATTAATATTAATATTAAAAGCATATAATATTTTATTAAATTTAGTGCTAGGGTTGGGGTCGTCACAAAGATATGTACAAAGTTCACTTACACGTTGGTATTTTATGTTCTTTGTATAGATAGATTAACATTGTGGTTTGTAGATATTCTATGTATAGGTCCGTGTATATATATGTGTCCTCGATATGAAATGGATCATCAAGGAAAATTCTCCAAACTCTTATTTCTCTCTCATGCATTCTACATAAACTCTTTCATGGTATCAATCTAATTCATTGGTCCAGATTTTAGGCTTGTTATCTTTCTCTCTCATATTTTTCCTTCCCTCGTCAACACCATGGAAGCCACTCCCGAATCTGGGTCTTCCTCTCTTTCTCATCTCGTCGGCCTCGACATCCTCTCTCCCTGTGTTCTATAATCCCACTGCAATTATGGGACAAACTTTTTTGACTAAGGATAACTATGTCAATTGGAGTACCTTGTTCAAAACCTTACTTCGTACCCATAAACTCTTGTTCGTTATTGATCTAGAACAGCCTCGTTGCCAAACTAGGCGATGGGACCGACAACCCACAAGATGCTTTATGGACTTCCCAAGATCGACGACCTTGTTTGTGGGTCGATTAAAGGTACTTGTTACTCCTGCCGTTCAACCTTACCTAAACTCTTGTGACACAGCTCCTAAGGCTTGGGGCTGCTCTCGCCAAGCGTTTTGGTGCTACTTCCGCCTTGCAAATTTCAAATCTTAAGGACCGGTTGCATGATCTCAAGAAAGCGTCCGATACGTCTATATCCGACTACCTTCTTCAGGCCTCATCTATCTCTCGGATTCACTCACCGCTGCCGGTGCACCGTCGATGATACCAACTTATTCGGCGTGTGCTTGGTGGCTTAGGCCACGAATTTAAAGAGTTTCTAACCTCTGCGACAGCTACCCATGCTCGTGAACCCTTTCCTTTGACGACATGATCGAGCTTCTTCTCAAAGAAGAAATGCCGCAAAAGAAATTCTCGCTTCTGTGCAACAGCTCTGCGGCCCTACTGGTGGAGAAACAACAGTCTTCTACTTCCGTGGTGGTGGAAATAGTAGTGGTAATCGTGGTCGTGGAAACAAGAACAACAATAACAGGAACCGCAACAATGGTAACAATAATCGAGGCAATGGTCGGTGGGGTAATGGTCGAATCGGGGCAGAGGTCGATACAACAACCGTGGTCGTGGCTCGCTTCAACACCGCGTGGGTATGACAGATCTTTCAGACGTGGTCGTGGGCTTCTTCCGACTCTCTCGCAGAATGAGATTATCGCAATGGTGTAATCAACCAGACATAGTGCTCGTGTTTGTCCAGATAACAACAATTCCGCGTACCTTGCTCATCAGATCCGATAGTGCTTGACTCCGGGCTACTCATCACATGATGGACGATCATTCTTCCTTCACCGATTATCAGCCCGTACTCAGGTAAAAATACGGTTGTTTTTGGTAATGGCTCTAAGTTGCACATCTCTCACGTTGGTAATTCATCATCGCACTTAAATAATCGTCCTTTTCAAGCTGCGCAATGTCCTTTATATTCCCGAAACTACACAAACCTCTTTTTATCTATTCGTTAATTTTCTAAAGATAACAACCGTTACTTTGAACTTGACTCGTGTGGTTTTCGTGTTAAGGACAATCGTACTCGGAGACTCTCATCTTTGGCAGTAACTCTGGTGGCCTTTATTAGGTATCCTTGGGTTCGAAGTCTTCTAACCAGACCCGTTGCGCTCATTGGCGAAAGATCGAGTCCGGATATTTGGCATTCTCGTTTGGGTCACCCTTCCGCTCAAATTTTGAAAATTTTGTGTCAACGGTTTAATCTACCGTTAAGTAGTAAAATAAGTGAACAACAATGTTGTCAAATTTGCCCTTTAGGCAAATCTAGTAATCTACCTTTTCTCCTAGGGTTTTTAATACTTTGCATCCTCTTGACATGTTACATTTGGATGTTTGGGGGCTGCTTCCCGTTAATTCATTAAATGGACATCATTTTTACCTCTGTTGTGGATGATTATTCTCGTTATGTGTGGTTGTTTCCACTTTTTCATAAATCTGATGTTGTTCAAACATTTGCTACCTTCAAAACACAAATTGAGAACCAATTATCTCGTCGTATTTCTGCCGTCCATACGGTTAAAACAGTCCAAACAGATGGAGGGGTGAGTTTATTAGCCGTGCTTTTACTTCTTTCCTTCAAAAGTTGGCATTAAACACCAAATCACATGTCCTTATACACCTCAACAAAACGGCGTTGTTGAAAGAAAGCACCGTCATATAGTCGAAATTGGTTTGTGTCTTATGTCCCAAGCAAATGTACCTTACAAATTTTGGTTAGAAGCTTTCAACACTGCCGTTTATTTAATAAATCGTCTGCCCATGCGACAACATCGATTTGTGTCTCCATATCAAAGTCTACTACAGAGAAAACCTGACTATCGCTTTCTTAAAGTATTTGGTTGCTCTTGTTTTCCTCATGTAGTTCCTACCAACACTCACAAACTTATGCCAAAATCAATTCACTGTATTTTTCTTGGATATGATAATTTACGTAAAGGTTATAGATGCATGGACTTAATCAGTGGCAAAATCTATATATCTCGCCATGTGGTATTTGATGAATCTCATTTTCCCTTGAGAACAGTTAGCCACACTTCTTCACAGACAGGTACTGCACTTAGTCAACCAGGCTGCCTCTCATTGATGAACAATAGTTCTGGTCTAATTGCTCCTCGTCCTTGGCCTAATCAAGCTGCAGCACCTCCGTTAAACCCGGCAATGGGTCTTCACCAGTTCTGCCCAACATCCAGCAGCCTCGACCCCAGTTCAACAACAGTCCGGTACCGTTGCATCTTAACTCAGGTTCACCTGCTCCTAATAGTCCCATTTTATCTTCTGGTGCTGGTACATCCCCTACCTCTACTTCTGGTTCCACCGCCACCTCTGGCACTCCTACAGTCTCAGTCCCATCTTCTGTAGCTCCTGATTCCAGCAGTCCTATCCCAAATACATCAGCCGAGTCTACAACAACTCCTCCTCTTCGGGTTCGCGCAGTGGTTTATCTCCTCAAAAATACATCTCGATATTCCTTACCCGAGAGTTTTTTGACAGTCCAAAAAGATTCTCTCACCTATGAACCCTGTACATTCAAGCAAGCCTCTTCTTACCCTCATTGGCAAGATGCAATGCGTGAGGAGATTGTGGCTCTTCACAAAAATCAAACGTGGTCCTTAGTTCCCATTCACGATGGTATGAATATTGTAGGCTGTCGTTGGATTTTTAAAGTCAAAAGGAAGGCCGATGGCTCTATCGAACGTCATAAAGCTCGCTTGGTAGCTCAGGTCTTCACTCAACAAGCCGGACTTGATTATGATGAGACATTTAGTCCGGTAGTCAAACCTTCCACAATTCGTTCCATATTAGCTATTGCACATTCTCGAAGTTGGGTTATTAAACAGTTGGACGTCCGAAATGCTTTTCTTAATGGAGTTATCCAAGAGGAAGTTTTTATGAAACAACCTCCTGGGTTTGTTGATTCCACTACTCCGAACCATGTGTGCAAACTTCACAAAGCCTTGTACGGTCTCTGCAGTCTCCCTCGTGCTTGGTTTCAGCGCCTTCATACTTTTCTCCTTCAGCATGGTTTCACTAACAGCCGATCAGACTCTTCTCTCTTCATTCGGCACTCTGTGGACTCCACTATTGCCATTCTTGTGTATGTCGACGACATCATCATCACCGGTTCTTCTCCAGCTGTTGTCTCATCTGTTATTGAAGATATTTGTCAGACCTTCGATTCTCGTCGCTTGGGTGATCTCAGTTTCTTTTTAGGTATTGAAGCTACTCGTACTGGGAATGTGCTTCAGCTTCATCAAACGCGTTATGCGCTTGATCTACTTGACCGGTTTCATATGTCGCACTGCAAACCGATGCCTACACCCACCATCCCTCACTCACGGCTCTCTTCCCGTGATGGTGACCCACTATCCGATCCTACAGAATTTCGGAGCTTGGTTGGTGGCCTTCAATATCTCACCTTGACACGACCTGACATCGCTTTCTCAGTTAATCGTGCGTCAATATATGCACCAACCTCGCTCCTCACATCTTGTGGCCGCAAGCGCATTCTCCGGTTTATCAAAGGTACGGTTGACTTGGGTCTATCGTATACATCATCTCCTGACCACTCCATTTGCGCTTACTCTGATTCTGATTGGGCTGGGGATCCGGATGATCGTCGTTCTACTACCGGTGCTTGTATTTTCATAGGGCCCAACTTAGTGTCTTGGATGTACTAAGAAGCAAACTACCGTCTCTCGCTCCGGCGGTGAAGCCGAGTATCGTGCTATTGCTACAACCAATGTGCCGCAACTTCGATGGTTTTCTATTCTTGTTCCGTGAACTCCGTATCCCGCTCTCACCTCCGTCACTATACCGTGATAATCTTTCCTGGAGATATACATATGGCTCACAACCCCGTTTTCCATGCTCGCACACGTCACATAGAGATTGATTATCACTTTATACGGGAGTGCGTTACTCGTGGTTTCCTACGGCTACATTTTGTCAACTCAGATGATCAACTTGCTGACTTCTTTACAAAGGGTTTGGCTAAACCTCGGTTTCACTCATTGTCTCTCAAGCTTCATCTACCCTACGGCCGTCTCGCTTGAGGGGGGGTATTAGCCGAGTTGTGCTGAGTATTTACCAAGTCTTTATCAGCATATGTACAGTTCACTTACCTGTTGGTATTTTATGTTCTTTGTATAGATAGATTAACATTGTGGCTGTAGATATTCTATGTATAGGGTCTGCGTATATATATGTGTCCTCAGTATGAAATGGATCATCAAGGAAAATTCTCCAAACTCTTATTTCTCTCTATGCATTCTACAAAGCATAAACTCTTTAGCCGAGTTGTGCTGAGTATTTACCAAGTCTTTATCGGCATATGTACAGTTCACTTACCTGTTCATATTTTATGTTCTTTGTATAGATAGATTAACATTGTGGCTGTAGAATGCATAGAGAGAAATAAGAGTTTGGAGAATTTTCCTTGATGATCCATTTCATACTGAGGACACATATATATACACAGACCCTATACATAGAATATCTACAGCCACAATGCTAATCTATCTATACAAAGAACATAAAATACAAACAGGTAAGTGAACTGTACATATGCTGATAAAGACTTGGTAAATACTCAGCACAACTCAGCTAATAGTTCCGTCAAGATCCCGCGTAGTCACTTTAGGCGCTGCGTAGTCACTTTAGGCGCTAAACCTTGGTAAGATTTGGTAAGAATGATGAATTCATACGTGTTCACATTTGCACTAAATCTTTAATTATTACTCCATTGTATGCTAATCTTGGATACTTTATACTAACCGTCTAAAATAATCGTTCCTGCAAATAATGCTCGTAATAAACTGATGGTGTCGCTGATCAAATTACGTACGACAATATTCTTCAAATCTGTTCTATAGAGCAACAATGCTTCCTAGCTAGACATACTTTTCTGACTGCTAATATGAGATTTTCGGTACCATCAAATAATTAATATTTGTTGTTTAATACTCCCTCCGTTCCGGTTTAAAAATTTTAGTTTCACTTGGCACGGGGATTAAGGAAAAGTAAATGTTGTGAGTATGTAAAGTAAAGTAGTAGAGATAAAGTGGGTAAGAAATTTTTGTTGTGAAAATGACAAGTGAGTCTCATATCCATTTTAGATTAAAGCAAATACTAAAAACCTTAAACTGGACGGAGTAAGTAGTAAGTAGTTTTTTAAACAGTCATCATATGATTGATTATGATGTAAGATCATTCATTATTATACAGATTAGAATACTCTTGATTGTGTTAAGCATAAGTAAACTGTAGTTTTAAAATGTTTCTTGACTACTGACACCATATTAACTCCATATAATTAGTGCATCACGGAACAATCTCAACAACCTTTAACTAGGTCATCAAATTAATTTAATCCTTTTATTAATAACATGGATTGATCCCTTCTTAAATTTAACTGTCAACGTCAATGATGAAAGCTCAGTTTTGATGCGTCCATGTTAATTTCATAGTACTAACCAAATTTTATCATGAACTAAACATATAGATCCACTAACATCTGATGCTGCACAGTCCCCAAAGGGGGTGTTATTTTTTTTCTTTTTTTTGTTGACATTTCAGCTATCTTTTTAAAGTCGTTAGGATATGTTCCATAATATGTAACGACGTGATAAAGTATATTACATTAAGATGTCAAGTCGTAGTACATATGTTTCTCATACGATGCCCCCAAATCTCGTTCGGAAGCCTTATTGGATTCTGTAATTCAATGGATCGGACATACAATATTCAGAAGAAGAGTTCTTTCTATATTTTGGCTAGCAATCTATATTTCTATCTATTTACCTATCGATATAAAGGCAACTATATAGTTGAGGAATTTAGGGTTTGAGCTAGGGTTTCAGAATTAGGGTTTGGACCTCAAAACTTCAAGCTGCAGGGGCAATATTACCACCCTGGTCATCATCATCGTCGTCATCCCCATCTCCTTCCATGGATGCAGCCGGCGCGTAATCATCTCCTCCATCGTCGTCATCATCGTCCCCATCTCCTGCCATAACTTCTGGAGTTGGCCAAAGATGACCATATTCATCATGAAGCCCATGCACATCACTGCACATGGAGCTCATTATCTTTGAAAGATTCAACATTTTTCTTATAAAAAAAAAAGATGGGAAAAATTGTTGACTGCTCACTGTGAATATATTAAGATTAAATTATTGTTTAAATAGAATGGAAAAGTTAACAGAAAAAAGTACAGTTCATGGTGGACTTAAGTTGGACCCGTGGACTGGTGTGTCTTGCTGCCGGAGAAGTGTGTAGCCCTCATGGCTACAATACCAACGTGGACGCCTTGTTGGCACAATTTCATACACAAGGGAGAGATTCATAAAGATCAAAGCAAATCAATTCCTGTAATTACCCAAATTCGGATCGTCCGAATCCGTCAGAAAATTAACCGAAATTCGTTAACTGGCCCGCTCCAGGTTAATCGGAACTCGTTAAACTCCTCGTTGCTGTGCCAACGAGACGTCCCGGGACTGCCCCGTGCATCCCGACGTCGAACCGTACTTAACACGTGTCATCTCACGTAAAAGTATGGCTTTCTTCGGAAACGCATTTTCCGGCACTTTTCCGGGCGTTTCGGACATTTTCCGGACAGTTATTTTAAAAAACGGACAAAACCGGGACCGGGGGACAAAATCCCACATGGCTGGTGACTCAGAGGGACACTTGGCACGCATGCCACCTCCCTCTAGTCACCCTTCAATCAAATTCAAATGGAAAAGACTAAAATACCCCTGGTATACAGTCAAAGTCCGGCCGGACTCCCTGTGCACGTTTCCTGAAATTGCCAGCAAGTCCCCCAGATTTCCAAAATACCCAAAAACCCCCTGGATTCAGTCCAAGTCCGTCCGGACTCCTACTGCAATTTTCACCCTATAAATAGAAGTTGCTATCAAAGGCAAAAGGAGGAATTTTTAACACCAAAAATTCACCACCCCCACGGCCCAAACTGATTTCACCCCTTCCAAGCCTCCGTTCTGTCTCGATTCGCGTGAAACCTTCGTATTTCGATCAAATACGCACCTTACTACTTCGAAACAATCTTTCGAATCACTTTCCGTGTCCCGTACACACCTCCCGAGCCAAAGGAGTCAACCCTAGCCATAGGTATAACTCCCTCTCTCTAAATCTCTCGTTCCGTCTCGGTTTACGTGCCAGTCGCTACAATCGTTTCGAACGTCGTTATCAAAATGTAGACGCCTCCGTCTAACGGGGTCCGATACGTTTTAGCCCTTCGATCCTCTTCTCTTTCCTTAAGAGAAGTAATCACGGGTTAAAACGGCGTTCCGACCCCGTTCCGTTTACTTTTATTGTCATTTACCAATTCCGGATCGATCGATCCGTCGATCGTCATTTTAATTTCTGTCATTTACAAATCCGAGCCGTTTGGCCTCGTTGATCGCCATTTACAAATCCGAGCCGTTTGGCCTCGTTGATCGTCATTTACAAATACGGATCGTTTGATTCCGTTGATACCGCACTTTAAATACTGTCATTTACAAAGTCCGACCCGTTTGGATCGTGATAGTATTTACTTTTCAAAGTCCGAGTCGCAACCCGATTCGTTGATCGCATATCATTTAATACGCATTTTTCCCGTAAAAATCGTTAACAATGTAATGCCCGGTTCAAAACCGGAGTTCGTCCGTCGAACTCTCTTTCAAAACGCGCGAAATGACGTTTGACCTCCAAACGCTCATCTTCAAACTAAAAGCCGCCATTTGACACTTAAAATCATTTAATACGCATTTTTCCCGTAAAAATCGTTAACAATGACATTCCCGGTTCAAAAAACCGGAGTTCGACCTTCGAACTCCTTTTCAAACTCAAAATCGACGTTTGCCACGCAAACGCTCATTTCAAACTCAAAATCGACGTTTGCCACGCAAACGCTCATTTCAACTCAAAATCGACGTTTGCCACGCAAACGCTCTTTTCTGTCTCAAACCGACGTTTGTCATTCAAACGCTCGTCTTTTCAAAAGTCACCTAATCAACGTTTGACATTCAAACCAATATTAAGCTTGTCATTCAAGCCCCCATTTCAAAAGACACATACACACACACACACGTTTTCGAGAAAGGTAGAAAGACTCGTCATGCGAGGCGTTTCGGGCGATCTCGTAATACTCTACCCGAAACGTAACTTGACCTCCGAACCTAACAATCTCTGGTACAAAAAGCTTTTTACTCGTTTTTGCTGCCAATAAAAATGATCCCCGTTTTCAAAGTCTTTTCCTAAGTTTTTGCTACCAATAAAAACGACACCTTTTCACAATAGCCGTTTCTCAACGTTTGGGCTCAAAATACAAAAACCGCGTGGCGACTCCTCATTTTTTCCTTCCCATGAAGCGAGGTCTCAGACACCAACCCCTCCGCGAAAGACAACCGCCTTTCGCATCGCGCGAAATCCGGGTATTTTCAGTTGGCGACTCCGCTGGGGAAAAGATACTTTTTTCAAAACTACCATTGTTTTCTAAAAAGCCTTCCGTGGGTCAAACTTTCGTTTACCCTTCCTCGTTTCCGTGTGTGTGTATTCCTTTAAACCTCGAACGGTTTTTGTTTCAAAGGCATTACATTGTCAATTTTTCAAAATCTTACCATGTTTGTGCATCCCCATTCATTTTTGATTTTCATGCTGTCTTTTGAACTGTGCATCATAAATCTTTTAAGACACATTCTGAAAAAAAATCTCTGTTTTACTCAGAAAAGGAATTTTAGTGACCGCACACTACGCGCACTTGCTGCCTCGGAACACCGCACTTCACGTGCACTTGCTGCCTCGGTACACTGCACACTACAACCCCTAACCCGGGATGGCCTTATCAGTTGCACTCCGATTGGTCTGCCAGACACCTTTCGGGGGCGCACGGGGTCATCCCAAACATCCCATCCTAGCCCGTGTAAGCCATGCACTCTTTGTGTCACACTTTGTCCAAGACCCCGGTTGGTTTTTTGGCTTAGCGCGTGTCATAAAGCCTAAGTGTATGTTTTTTTACGCCGGGCCCCGCTCAGGAGTCAAGCTCGAGAGTTTGAGACCGACGGTCGTTCCCGACCCGAAGTCTTGAGCTTTTCAGCCTTGACTTTGACGCGGAGATCTGCCGAAAAATATACTCGAAGGTTCAATGTGACAGCCGTGTCACCAAACCTCGCCCGTATGTCGTGCCGGCCACAACTTGGCCAACGCTAAAAGCTAAGGTCTCTCGCACAAGCGAGTCGGGAGAGGTCATGCCCAAATTTTGGCACGATCCCCGCCTTAACTTAAGGACGTTGACTTCGGCGTGGCCCGTACGTCACACACGTTGAAAGTTTGCGTGATCGGCTAGCCTTAAGTTCACTTTTTCCTTTGTCGGTGGAACTCGCTTGCACTTATCGAGACCTCGCTCGGGATAGTCCATCCTGAGAAAGATGATCTACAATGGAAACTTGAGGGGCTTATAAGCGTAGTGACGAGATCCACTGATTAGAGCTCTAGGATTAGTTGCGAAAAAGAAGACCCGCTCTTTTCCAACCGATTAGGACTACGAGAAAACGCGCTTTAAGTAAACATTAATCGGTAGCTGCACATTGCACAAGCCTTAGAAAACCTTGAGCCAAATACCCTTTTCCGGCCTAAACCCTTCCTTTCGTTCCACTGCGGCGAGCGAGAAAGTGGTTGATTTCCGGGTCGGCGCCTTGCCGGGATCACGATAACGGCGGCGTCAGGAGCGGTTCTTCGGTTCCCTCGGTTCCCTCGGCCGGAATTTCCGACATGTCTAGCTCATCGAGAAATCGTGACGGGGAAGGACCCCCGCCACCGTGCCAGATTATGACATTGGAAGAAGCCATCAGGGCTTGTGAGGTTCACAAGAGGCGAGAAAGAAGATCGGCGAGAATTTCGTGGTACGGCTTACGAATGAGCGTGGTATAGCGGCTATCCCCGGTCGAGACGGTACTTTTGTCTGGTCGAGGATGACGATTCCCCGAAACCAGTTCACCAAACCTTCAATCGGGTTCCTCCCCCCCGCCAACTTACGGGATGCCTTCCAACCAAGGAAACGGCCGACCTAGGCTCCATGTTGCCACCTCTCGGGGCAACCTTTGTCATTTTTAGCCGGCCCGGTGCTACTCCTATCACTCAACCACCACCACGGCTTTGGCACCGGACCATCTCAGGATGCCAATATCCCTCAATACCCTCCGGGTTCGTCCGTTGCCTATACACGAATCCCTAAACACCGGGGACAAACCCCGATACGGTTCGAAGAAGGCTCCCATATATCCACATATACCAAGCCTTCCACCTCCAATCACTACCGCTCACGTGGTAGCACCGGCGCCGAGCCTCACGGTCCACCACTGGACCCAACCTTAGCCTGGATGGTCGAGCAAATGAAAGACACGAAAGCCACCATGAGCGGCTCAAAGCGGGAAACGCTCAAATCCACGAGATCCGGGAATGGTCACGCCTCTCCCTGCCAAGTTCGGAATGCGGAGATGGACCGATTCGACGGAACCGAATGTCCTCAAACGCACGTCGACACCTACGTTCTCGGCATGAGAGCAAAAGGAGCAACCCTCCGGCAAATGGCCGACCACTTCCGGCATACGCTCAAAGTTCGGCGTTACGATGGTTTACGAGGGTCAAGCTGCGGATCGCCACACACAGGAACAGTTAGTAACATCTTCACAGGAACAGTACGAGATCCAACATAGAGTGGGAAACAAGTCGCGAGGACTTAATCACCGCGAGCAGAAAGCGGATGAAAGTGTTGGGGAATTCTACAAGAGATGGAGTGGAAACTCTCCGAGATCATGGAGCCACTCTCCAAAGACGAACACGAGATGCGGATCTTCAAGTCACCGCTTAAGGCCGTCCATCGAACTCTCATCGAGTCACAATTTCTTCCCGAGATCTCGGGCCATGGTCAATGCCGGCTCACGGTTCGAGAAGGATCTCAAGGAAAAGTTGGCTACTGCCACGGCCATACGAGATACCGCTCAACGGTTGCATTCAATCCCGCACCGGCCCCGGCGAAGGGAAAGATACGTCATCGTCAACTACGTCCATCGGGGACAACGGTCGGGTAACGAAACCCCGGTCCACAAAGCAACAATTCTACTCGAAAGCGGCACTGTACACTTCGACAAGTTGGACATGCCCGAGCAAGATGCTTTGGAAGGGTTAATCAAGGAGGGTCTCCTTAAGCCCGTTGCCAATTACAAACCCAAAATTCCCGTAGCCAATGCGGACAAGAGCAAATCTTTGCGCTTCTTCCATCGGTATCACGGCCATACCAGCGACAATTGTTTGGGATTACGATACGAAATCCGAACTTGATAGAAGAAGGCAAGTTGGAGCGCCCCCGTGGGCCCAATCTGATCGGGAACCCTTTCAGAACAATAACGGCGTGAATTCCATTGAGTGGGTGCCCAAGAAGAGTGCCACGAACCGGTTTCTCCGCCTCTTTCAGTGGATCCTCCTCTAATGTCCACATCGGCTACGATGTTTGTGGCCACTCCTTTGCACACTGGAGTACGAGTCAGAGCGTTCGGAGCAATCCTCAGAAAACAAAAGAAGAAATCCTCTCAACGACAGGCGAGAGAAAGATACGAAGGCAGGGACACCGGTGTAGGTACACTCGGAGAACCTTAGGGAGGTTCGACTACTACGTGCTTTGTGCACTCCGGCCAGTCCTCTTTGCCTCCGAGGCCATGCGGCTTTAGAGCAAACGGGGGTGGGAAAGCCGAAAAGTCCCGGCGAAACCGAGTCGAGACCACAGGACAGGAATACCTCGGATCTTGGTAATCTTGCGCCGGTCGAAGCCTAACCCCCGCGGGATCGGCCAAGATTCAATTTGTCCGGCTTAGAGCTCGGACCGGTAAAAAGGAAGATCAAGGTCGGCTTGGCAATCGCACTCGATCAATGTGCTAACCAAGGGCGGCAACCGCCACGGGCGGCCTCAACACGCTCCACGAGGTTCAGCCAAAGGCTTTACCTCGCAAGAGGAAGACGAAACGGATGGGATGACTCTCGCTTCTACGGATAGAGACGAGATCTCACGACTCCCGTTTGTATGGCGGTATGATCACGTTACGTGATGAAGACCTAGAGATGCCTCGGGGCACAACGAAGCTACGTGCATCACTCTCAAAGCTCAACACCATATCACTCCCCGGAGTATTGGTAGATAACGGGTCAGCCGTTAATGTTCTCCCTCTCGGCATGATGCGAGCTCTCGCATCCAGTGAAAGCCATCGATTCCGTCGGCTCGGACTATCAAGGCCTACGACAACTCGTCTGCGTCCCATCACGGGGACGGTGACTGCTGGAACTACGGTTTGAAACCCAAATGGTGCCGACAAAATTCCACGTGATGGACATTCCATCGAGTTCACGGCTCTTTTGGGACGCCCTTGGCTGCATCACATGAAAGCCATAGCCTCCACTCTCCATCAGTGTGTTAAGTTCATTAACCGGCAGGGAGATCTTGAAGTCATCCGAGGAGACAGTTTCCTCATAGGAAACAAAGTCGAGACAGTAGCCAAGCGTGCCCGCACTCAGGCACTGGGGTTACCTCCTTCGAATCAACCAAGGGACTATCGGGGCAAATCTCATCAGAATCCCTCAGAGTCCGGAGATGCTAACTATGTCAACGTACTCGAGCGAGGCGGACCACTGGCGGTCCGATACATCCAAGTTCAGCTGTCGTTTCCAACATTTGGAGGCGGGTTGGAAGGAAACGGCGGAATATCGCCATGATGCGGGCACATAAACCCCGAGTCTCCAATCGGAGATTCGTCGGCATTCTCCAAACCAACTCTCTGGCCCCGCAGTGAAGAGATGCTTTGTGATAAAGGTCAACTTAAGCACCGTCATTCTCGTTTTGAATGCATGGAAGTTGTATGGGATGTCCTCCACTGAGAACTACCCATTGCGCCCCTCTTCTCCAACGAAGAGCACGATGTTTCTATTTTGCTCCAACAACGCAACCGGACGCAATACGTCCCTACGTTTGGATTGAACCGTCGGATGATGATGAATCTGGACTCTCCGGAGTCGAGGACGCGCGGACCCGCGGGCGGACCTCTGCATTCACATGCTCGGTTTTGAGGACGGAACTCCTTCGATCGGGTCACCTACGACCAAGGTTCCAATACCATGGAAATTGTCAAGCTCAACGTCCAGTACAAGCGGCTATCCGACAATTGGAAGTTCTTGGTTGACACTGACGAAGAATCCCTCGATCAAGTGGTTGACGAGCGACTTCGTCAACATCATCTATTCCGAGATATCCCGAATGATACGAGATCGGTCCTTATCGTCGGATTACGCAATACCAAGGTCACCTCGGCGGCGCTTTGCTCATGGTAAACGAGGCCACGGCGAAGCGAGCTGAGCTCATCACTACTTCCGAGTACCGGCCCAGTGGCAACCGGCCCGTGCCGTCGGTCAAGCTTATACCCTCGAGCGCCGCCAAGGCGAGGGCAACGGCGAAGGAGACCGAGCTCCTCACCTGCTATGAGTCGAGATCAACCTCGGGAACAGCTTAGGCGGCCACCCGAAAACATACGTGAAAGTCTTCCCCGCAAGGCGAGTCGGCTTCCGACATAGGAAATGACCACCTCGGCATCAACATGCTCCGGTTCGATTCTACTCCCGGCCGTCACGGCCGGATTCGAGACATCACTGCCGGTCATTGCTAGCTACGATAGGCACTTGGCGATCGAGCGAGATCACGAGGCTGTCAACATTGCGAATTCAATACCCCGTGGGGTCAATCAACGAGATATGGGCAAACTTCTTGGTGATCGAGATCAAGGAAGGCCGCATGGAATGTCCCAGTCCGACTTCCTTCGTCAACGTAATCCAAGTGTTCCCGCCATTCGGCGATTTGAATGTAATCACGGTTACGGACACTAGCCGGGCGATGCGCACCTACGAGGCTGCTTAGCTCTCGCGAGGAAAGCCCTCATGGAACTAGCCGCTCAAGAAAGTCGTCTTTGGGACGAAGACCAAGCTCGAAAGACCTACGGGGACCAAGCCCTTAAAGTGTCACGGGCGGCTTCGGACGAAGCTAGAGCCACTCTAGACCGCAGTTCGACCTCAAAGAGCTTTGCTCATGGCAACTTCCCACACGACTACCGTCTGTTGCTCATCCAACCCCTCTGCCGGGCAAGGGTGGTCAACGGTCCCGATGACCTAGGAGATGGAACGACACGGCGAACGAATCCCGGCGCTTACCTTCCCGAGGAAAGCAAGTTCTCTGTGAAAGCGGCTTGATGAAGACGATGAAACCATTCTCTTCCAAGCCGGGCATGAAGTCAACAAAACCGGACTCCCGAGGGTCTGGGAGGATGGGAACGGATCATTTCCGCACTTAAATTGAAAGGCCAACTCGGGGAGGAAGGTCTATTTAAAAACAAGAGGAGGATGGAAATTCGTCTCGAGCAACTACTCGGGGAAATTCCCACGGTCTACGGCATTCGTTTCTGAACTTGATCAAGCGGGACGGCAACCGAGTCACATGGGCGAGATGTTCGGGAAGCCGTGTACTCACCTTCCGACATACCCGCCACTCGAGATAAAGCAAAGGAGAAAACTCTCCCGATGGAGTTTACCTAGGCCGCCGCACGCAGTTGAAGAAAGCAATGGCTATTCTCACATGGGAAGAAACGCGAGGCACTCACTCTCGACGCGAGGCTCATTGCAAGAAGGTTGATCTGGGCCCGGAGCGGAGGAAAACTAGCAAACCACGCAGTATCGCCGGACCCAACTCGAGAATGCCACCGAGTATGCTCGGCAAGAAGGAAAGGAACGCGATATACCGTGAAGAGATCAAGGAGACCGTTCGCTTGAGCCGAGAACTCTCCAGCCTCCGGAGGGTCGGCAACGCACGGTTCGATTCAGGCAACCCTTTGTTGTGCAGCGACATTCGAACAAGCTGCGTCAAGCGTTAGGCTACCTCCCGCGAGAGGCATCGAAGCCGGTATCACAGGACGAGAATCCGTCGAGGCTGCCCAGAAGCTCAGGAATTCATCCACAATCAATGAGTTGAGGAAGACATATGGCCACTATGCTACGAGGAATCCTCCTCTAACTATGGCTCAACTCAGAGCGGCCTGTTGGAAGGGACCAAACTGATGTCGGCGTTCTAACCCGATCGGTCAAATCCATGCGTGCACCTAAGGCCACCAAAAAGCCGACGGGCGAGTGCAATCCGGAACCCCGGCCCAGAAGACGCAAATTCCTTGAAAGAGGACCCGATCCTCACTCGGCTCAAGCGGAGACTCGGGCGAACATTTCTCTTTGGTCTCTTTGCTCACCTCCTCTTATCCTCACCAAGCTCAAGCTAGAGGAAAGCACCTCGGCCCGTTACCATGGTCCCAGGTAGGGCCTTGACCCCGGATGAAGTCATTCGGATGATTGGCAACATCCACTATGGCAACATATTATCACACTTCTACATATTTGGGACCTTCCAAAATTTGGGGTGGATCACAATGAGCCGCTCTACAGCGCTTCATCAGTCCGAGTTTGGACGAGCGTCGCCTTCCCGCGTGTTGGTAGACGGAGGTTCCGGAATGAATGTCTTGGCCGTCAAAGAATGATGGACTGCTTGACATCGAAGCCCACGAATCTTAAGCCTTGCCCGAGTCCACACCTTTGGTCAAGGCCTATGACTCTCTACTTCCCCGTGCGAGTTCTTTCGGGGTTGCTACTCTTAACATTCGGTTCGGAAAGCGGGTGATCCCACCGAATTCCAAGGTGTTGGACATTCCAATCACTTTCACGGCCATCATGGGGCGTCCTGGCCGCATCAAATTAATGGCGTGGCATCCACCTCTTCATCGGTGCCTTAAGTTCATGCGAAGGCAACGGACTAACCACAGATCTGCGGGCGATACAAGAGCGTCACACCAGGGGACCGGCACCAACGACATTCCAAAGTGTTAGAAATCAAGCATAATGATGACATGCCATTAAGCTGGATTCACTCACGTGAGACCTCCAAGATCCACTATGCAACATGGACCTTCCCTTTGTCTCACGACTGTATTCCTCCCTGCCATGAGTGTGATGATGAAACTTCATGAACTTCTATCCCGGGATGGTTTCGGCAAAAAGTGCCGCAAGGCCAACACCAAGTCATTGAAGTCAAG